>VYZV01044785.1:140543-199493 GCA_013401275.1 Pandion haliaetus | reverse complement strand
GTCATATAGAAAGCAGTTTTACAGTGTTGCTGGACTGGATGTTTTTCCAGATTAAAAAGAGGTACTACTAAGCAGAACTTGCAGGGGAGACTTTCTAGCCAAGTTATCTTGAGCTATCTTTTGTAATTTGATTGGAATTAAAAACCATGGCTGACTATTACACATCATATTGGTTGCAGGAGCCTTGAGTGAGAAGTTAAGTGGAAACTAAGAATTACAGTGGTCTCAATACCTGTGATCCCTGTTTTTTTGGCTTAAAGCCAGTTTGAGAATGTTCTGTCTAACTTCATATTATTTCATGTTTAATGGGAGAAGCCAGCTCAAGCATTAGCTTTAAGACAGGGGAAAAAAAAAAAAAAAAATCCTTGAAAGCAAACAGCTGACATGGTTCATGGCTCCCAACAAGGAAGATCATAGGCCTTAAAGAGGTGTTTTTCCAACCTCTTAAAGTATTAAAAAATCTGGTTTAATTTAGTAATTTGAGACAAAAGAAAAACCACTAAGGAATGTTATCCAAGAAACAAGGGTGGTGTTAATTTTCCCTTTTCTGGCACTGCCTTTTTACTTTACTGCCACAGCAGTAGAATAAGCCCACATACTATGCAAACTCTTTTCTTAAACGCGCAGGTACATCTGCTAAAGAGAAGCAGAGTATCTGTACCTAAGTACATCCCCTATTACAAATCTTTCCCAGAAGTCCTGATATGACAATCCTCAGTATCAAAGACAAATATTTTGTCTAAAATTTGTTAATTCTTGTTCATAAAGATGAAACTATTGATACTATTAAGACAAGAGACATTATGTTTAAAAAACATTTTATTTTTCATTTACATCAAAAAAATGTCATCTTTCCCTGTTAAAAAGTTTATACATCTTATACAAAAATGCAATATAAATACCCCAGATTTTCTTCAAATCTCATATAAAATTAGTACCATTTGAGAAAAATAGTCTCTTTCCACACTGAACAACTCCACATTTTAAATAACATAAATAAAAAGTATTTGTAACAAATTAAAAAAGACAGCTTATGAACTTTCACAAAATAGCTTCTAGACAAATAAATAGGAAATAACACTGTGGAGACTTTTTTTTTTTTTAGAAAAAAAAGCAAAATAATTTGATCCTCAAGTTTCTCAGCTTATGCCAGTTCGTGTGTTTGTGTGTGTTTATCATGGTAAGGAATGAGATCATAAGCAGCCAAGCTGTCAGAGGTGCCCAATCCTCCGGTAGGAATCTGCATGCACTGCTCGCTGCTCCGGTAGCAAGGCCTAGAGAAAGAAGGCAAGTGGGATACTTCACCCTGATATCCAGATTTTCTTTTAAATACGTATGTACACTTAAAGCCAACCACCAATAAAAGCAAAGCAAGCAACACAAGACAAACAAAAACACACACAAAAGAAAACATGCAGAATATCACATATTATATTTCTCTAAATACTAGAATTAGCACTACACATATGCAATTGAGGAGATATTCAGGATGCATTTTCTAGATGTAAGGACTCTTCAGATGGCTCATCCCTGTTTTTGAAGGATTTATAAATATCAGTGGCAGTGATTAACTGCCATTAGCAAAGCAGTTAAGTTTCTTAGAGGAAATTATCTGCCACTATATATATATATATATATATATATACACACACACACACACACACACACACACACACACACACACACAATCTCACAGATTGCCAAATAGCATTTGTGAAAAGTGTAGTCCAACTGACCTCCTTTCAAAACTTATTTGCATTTCTGTGTTAAACCTAGTTGTAAGTCTTTTCCTGAGACAGGTGAACAAGCTGTTGGTCAGAGGTGATTTGAATTTTGAAATAAAGAGCTGAAGAACGGGGAACTTGAGCAAATCAAAGTACTCTGAACAAAAATATTGGTTAGCAGAGGTTCTAAGAGAACTTAGGAAAAGGTTGGGTCATGAACAGGCTCCCAAATCTAGTATTGAGTGAGGATATGAGAACAAGTGCAGCAATTGCTACTGTGCAGCAGGTAAGAATCACAGCACTAGACACAGCAGAAAGAGTCATTTGGAATTCAGAAGAGTCCAGACAGGTTAACGCAGTAGAAAAGGCTCAGGAGTTTTAGTTCAGTGAAATTTGAACATATGACAGTAGCTTTTGGAAGACAATAGCTCAAGACCAACTGTAAAATTAATAAGAACACAGACTACCATAGCCGTGGTCAAAAGGCAATGAAAATTGCAAAGCATGATGAACACAAAATAATTCCAGAAAGGAGGTGCATAACTTCGGATACCTTATTACACAGGACTCAGCATCTAAGAAAGCTGCAAGGTGCAAAGCAGCAGCAGCAAAACTAGGTGATGAAATTTACACAGAAAGCATGAAGATAACCTGACATTGTACTCACTGGTGAAAAGATGATGAAGAGGGATTAGGATGCAATTTTTCAAGATGCTAAAGGGGACATTAAAATGGACATAAGCTCAACTAAATGTTAACCCTAGAAATCAGGACGAAGAAAAATCAACAGTGATAATTAAAGCAAGGCGTGCTTACAGAAATGTCAAAGTTGAGACAAACTAAAACAAATGTGGCCTTGTTTATAGTTGTATAAAGCATATGTTTAATAATTATTTTAGAAAGTTATCTAGTGAAGCCCATGAAAAAAGCTGTAGGATATGTTATAAACCAGAATATCCCTTCACTTTAGGAAAAAAAAAAAAAGAAACAACAGAAAAAAAAATTAACATGACTATGCGCATTAGTGCATTGACAGCAAATATTTGCAAAGCCTCTCTGAAAGTATTTTTCATGAAAGTATTCATGAAGCTTTCCAGAATAAAAGCTTTTACAGGAAATGTAGAAGTGATTTATCTGTAGAACTACAAGTTTCAGGATGTGACTAGTTTGCAAATTGTTTCTCAGGCTTTCAAAGGCAAAATTACAAAGTCATCATTCCTAATGCAATACACAGCACATTCATTTGCAGATGCTAGTGCTGTAATATGGCTTTTATTGATTTCAAAATTAAACTGCACTCTCTATTTTCCATTGTATGTGACCAACTACATTAGCCTGTAGTAATGCACTTCTATCAGGACTCAGCTGAAGGGGAAAGAACCTTTACAATTGATTTGGTTTTACTTATATTATTTGCTTTTAAGTTCTTTGGGGGGAACATTTTGATTTTAGGTCTTTCTTAAAAAAAACAAACCTTACTCCAAGTTTTGGAAACTTTAGAAACCGTTACTGGATATGCTCTCTCTCCATTATACCTTTTTTCCAGAATACCCTATTAATGCATTCAGAGGTTTTTGAGCTTCAAAATCTTGGTCTTATTTTTTTAAAACTGTAACTGCAATATGAGTTTGACATGTAAAGGGTTTTGGTTTTCTTTTTTTTTTTCCTNNNNTTTTTTTTTTTTTTTTTTTTTTTACTAACAGATTAATAAAATTGTTAGTATTTTATCTAAGTTATTTAGAGCTTTATCTTTTCTCATAAGATAAAGTTGTAATATTATTTTAAGACCTCTGGCCTGAGCCAAAGCTTCAGAGGTTTAGAGATTCGGTTACTTTTTGACGATAAGAGTCATTTGGCAAGCTTAGTCCCCAAGCTTAATTTTTATACAGTAGATGCAAACTTTTCTACCTATTGCCTATCATTCAGTTTCAGTGATGTTTTGTTTTTTTGGGCATGTAAAAGTGACTCTGCCCAATGTTTGCAATGGATGTCATCTTCCTTGGAATGAAATTGTTTTTCCTCAGAAATGCCAATGTTGAAGTTTCTGTATAACGGTAACAGTGTTCTCCAAACAATGTCTTGTCCTATGGCCAAATAATGAAGGTAGGCTGACCTTATAAAAACAATTAGTTTGTATTCTGCTCTACTACAGCTGACAGAACTCCATGTGACAGCAACAGCCCTAACTAATATTTTATATGTGATGGGTATGTGCTTGTGCAATATGTAGTTTAGCATTTTTTAAAACAATGGTTCCAGACATGGACATTAGGTAAAAAAAAAAAAAAAAACCCCACATCCCCCCCAATAAACACTTACTGCACATTGATCAGAAGGAGAAAAGCCAGTTGAACATGGATGGGAGTGGTTTTTATTTCAAAAAGATTAAGAGGACTTCAGAATTAAGCTATGGCTCAAGCTAAATATGCTAAATAACAAAGGTTTGTTTTGTACATATCTTTGATAGAATGAATTTTAATTTTAAGTTTTGAACTGGCATAAACAGAGAACGGATCTCATCAGAATTGAAAAACCAAGAAAACTAACCAGATATCCTTTTAAAGTTGTAACCTGCAGAGTAATGAGAGCTTTACCTGTTGCATGTTTGTTTCAGAGGGTCTACTTTCAAGTTCTTCCTGAAGACGTTGACTCCTCCTCTCTGCTTGTAGTAGCTGGTGTTGGAGCTGCAGGAACTGTTCCTTTGGCACCATAGCACAGCCTTGCTGCTGGAGCTCCCGGGAGTGCGGTGATTGGCTAAGCATCACACTGGCGCTTGAGTGGAGCATCTGAAGAGTAAAGTAAATCAGCCATCAGGAGAAAGCAGCACTGCTGTTCATACAAGGTATCTTTCGGTGATGCGCTACACATCAGGTTACTCTTGAACAATTTCTTGTATGCAAGAGAAACAAGCCTGAACTCAGTAACAGAAGTTACGTAGACAACTTTTCTCTTTCCAATGAAAAAAGATGCATCTTTACACGCAGTTCTGAAGTCTAAAGGAACCTGAGCTTTGATTTGTAATTTCAGGCCTGAATTATAAATTCACTGGCTTTCTGATGAAATCCTGTCAAAGTTAACTGGGCCTGTGGTGAGCTCTAACTTAAAAATCCTTTTTAATTTAAACCTCGATCTCAGCAGCTCTTCTAAAAATAGTATCCACTTACAACTAAAAGCACTAGCATGAAGCAGGCTGAAGAATTTGTCTACCAGTGCTGCTTATTTCTAGTCTTTAATCTAGGATGGAGAGATAATGTTTGCAAAAGCAAAACAAATTTTTGATGTAATATATGATGACTTAAGTAATTTGATGCTAGCTACTATATTACATTCAGAATTCAGTATTTAGAATTCCATATATCTTTCCTTATATTCACTACTAGCTGTAGAAGTTTTAAACACATTTTATAATTTTCATTTTGAGACATGTCACAAGCAGAGTTTGATAGCAAGTCTGGAGCCCTCCTGAGTGTCTGTGCCGCATAAGCAAAAGTACACTCAGGAGTCCTTGAGATATGGGTGCATGTACTAATCTGAAGTAGTTTAATTCCAAATTTAAGTGTTGCTTTCATTAAAAAAAGGCTACCAAACGCATCAGCAAGCTTATGTAACGTAAAGGTAGTACATACCAACAAACAGCTTGTGCATAACAGTTGTCCTTTGTGAAGCTATACTACCAGAGAAGTCTTTTAGTTGATAAAACCAGGCACCTCGTGTGGGACAAAAGGACTGCATTCCTAATAGTCCTTGCTACAGCAAAAAGAGCACCTCAGAACAGACTTGTCCCAAGTGGTTTAGCTTCCCCACATCATTTAATTAAGTGCTGCTCCCAAGCAGTGCTATGACAGTTACTGGATGATGGGGGCTAGAAAAGAGGCATTTCTGGCGTTGCCTTACTACAGTAGCACTGCAACCAAGCCCAAGTTCAATAAGTTGGCCCAGCATTAGATGAACTTTCAGACAATATTAAGAGCTAAGATGGTCACATTAAACAATTTAGCACTTTTCTAGACTAAAGTAAAATGCAGGTAAGACAAACTCACAGTTGTAATAGTTTATAATACTAAAAAAAGACCAGAACTGTACAGTAAAACCCCCCGATGTTTCAGACAAGCTGATCTGCAGCTTGAATTTGCATGAGTACCTTCTTCCCATAAAGTTCAGTTGACCACAATAAAATTCTCACCCATTATCTCAAAACCATTACTCTGTTCCCATAGGAAGAGGCATATAAGATTGTGAAAGGAAAATTAAAACCACTAACGTAAGTGGTAGAATTAAGGCCTCAATTCTTAATCGTATTTCAGTTACCGAGTTCATCTACAGTGTAAACAACTATAAGCATTTTTCGTAATGGTGCATGTCTTCTGGCTGTATTAGCATCTGTACATTTCTGTTGGCCCAGGTAAACAGAAAACAGGTTTATAAGTACTTCAAAATAAAACTATTTGTGTTTTTTTAAGCTATCAGAAGGTTCTTTTGTATCAACTTGTCAGTAAAAGAATAGCTCCTTTACAGACAATATAAACAGGGAAAATAATGGAACTTTTGATGGAATTTGCTTAGGGTTTCCTGTAATGTGAAACACGAGTACGAAATGAAAGAGCTGAAAAAACAGTCAATTAATATTAACAGCATCTTAAAAATAAACACTAATTGCATGGCTAGTAAAAGCAATATAGCCTTGCTGTATTCATCTGTGGGAGAAAATGGAACAATAATGAACTTGCTAAACTATTAGGGATGACACCGAGTGTAATCACGTATTGGTTAATATTAAGGAAACATTTGACAGTCTGGTGAAAAAGCATGCAGATATCAGAGGTAAATATGCAAACACCTTCAAGCCTTACAGTCAATGGGTTAGAAGGAAAGGATTGAGCCACTTTTCATTTCCTTACAAACAGTTTAATTCTTATGCAGTTGGTTATTTCTCTCCATTTTCATGGCAATGCCTCAGAAGCATGCGACTTTGTGGTGTACAGAATCAAATTGCATGATATACTAACCACAAAGAAGTTAGTGCAGCTGTCAAAGTAAAAATTTTTACAATAAAATGAATAGTGGCTTCTTTAAAGATGCATGAAATAAAAAAAAAATCCATAAAAGAAAGAAATGTTTTCTCCATGCTATGGTAGTACATTGAAAACGATTGCTCTACCTTCGCACACTATTTCAGAAAGAGAACTGCACCCTTCTCTGCTAGTTCCAACCACTGAGTTCTAGACAGGTTAGCCATGAACAAAAGGAAAACAGGCACAAAAGAGAAAGTTAGAAGTCAAAAAGTGCTACGTGAATGTTATACAAACCTGCTGGGAAAATATTATCAGGAGAAACAAAAGTCCTCCATGTTTGAAGTACAAATTTTAGGAGAAAACACAATTCCATGCTTGGTGTTTACACTAAAGGGTTTAACAGCTTTTGGAATTTTCCCAAAGCTTAATTAAGACTATATAAATAAAAGCACAGGGCATATAAACAGTCTTTCCAGTAATTAGTCAAAATCTTATCTTTTCTAATCAAGTTTTTACAATTTTACAACTAATTACATATTATATTCAGCATAACATGTTTCCCATTTGCTCTCGACGAAAAACATGAAGTCCTTTAATAAAGAGTGTTGTAAAAGCCTCATCTAGAAGATGCTTTATGGAACAAATCAAAATTGTGGTGGTTTTGGGTTTTTTTTAAATATATATTATGTTTTAAACTCAAATTCAGGACCTCAAGTTTAGGCAAGGCTACTGAGAGACAACTCAGAGGTCTAGCCTGACCTTAAGGGATACAATAACTTTATATAGTTAAGCTTGCCCATTCCTTTAAGCAACGACACCTAAGAATTATGCAGTTTTCATAACTTCCAGCATGATCCATCTCCAGCAGTACTGAACAAACATCCACATTCACACAGCAGGTTTTGGAAGAATCTCAACTGAAGTTTTCACTCATGCCTTTAGATTAACAGCAAGTTGTGTAGATAGTTATTCTATCACGATCTAGATAAGATAGCAAGGCTTAAATTCAGCAAATTAATCCCATAGTAAATAAGAACAGGTTTCTACATTAAGAGCAGCATTATGCAAATATTAGTGAGGAAACCTGAGATCACATGTTTTAGGAAGGAAGAGGAAATTGTTAGCCTTGCATCAAACACAGTAACAAATTTCTTCACTATTTGATATCTGAAGCCTTACGTGAATTACGATAAACCACAATGCGCTTCAGAGAAGCGTGTTTGTTACACTAACATCTTGATCATGAAAGATGAGATTAGGCATTAGGGGAGATTAATTCTTGTCGTTTCGATTAATTTCCTCTGTTCCTACACATCTAGAAGTTGTTTTTTAATAAATTCATGGATTCAGTGAGATAAAGCCCCACACTATTCAGTACAGTCAACACTGATTGAAAAGTACCTCCATTAACTGATCATCCAGTTTGACTTGCTTTTTTCTTAGCCCTTCATTTTCTGAGCTGGTTTCCAGTTCACGTTCAAGAGAATTCATCTGACTGATCTATTAAGACAAGAAGTTTCCTTAGAAAGATTAAAAGACATAAGTATTCGGACAAGTGTAAGGCTTTGCTGAAAGTGATGTTTAAGACAATGTTATACAGCATCTCTGTCACAGGTTTCAAAGAATAGGCAGGGTAACTGATTTTTAATTTAAGAGTGGTAATGCTAGCACACAAGCGCTGTGTATGGCAGAGCACTCCAGCAGGCTGCGTTTTGTTTATGGTTCTCATGTTCTACCACTGAACCGTTCATACGGACTAGAAGTCCTGCAGCACATTGGCACAGACTTCCACCCTGCACGCTCTGCACAAGTGCAGAAGACAGTCAGCTCCTTTGGACAGGGATTCGTAAGAGACAAAGAACGCAAAGTTCAGAGTAAAAGAAGAAAATTACAGCTCACCACGTTAGCTCTTAGAAAGGGAAAGTACTGCACTGAGTCACGTATTTACCGTCTAAAACTAACCTTCCTGTTTGCAGATGACAACTCCTTCTGAAGCTGTTCACACTCTCTCTTCAAGCTTAATTTCTCTTGCTCTATGGCTTTGACGATACCTGACTGGCTTTGATGCTTTTGGTGCTTTAGGGAAAGGATAGTAGATTCCAGCTGTCGGATCTAGAGAGACCAGAGATGAACAAGTGTGGAAAGATGTTCTGGACCATTCAAAAAAAAAAAAAAAAATCAAATTGCATCTACTTCATCTAAAATACTGAAGACCAATCGATTTCAGACTCATAGCAGATTCTGGTGTATTTTTGACATTTTAGCTTCGAGCAAAAGGTCTTTCCCTTCCTCTTCCCCATAATCTGCCCAATACTGTGAGCCAAGAAACTGGACATGAAGAATGCTCAGAATATTAAGAAGTTTTTACGAAAGAAAAAAATTGAGGGGTGTTAACTGAAAGTCAGAGCAGAATCTTAGACAAGTTATCAGGATTTTCTTTTAAAAAAGAGCTGTTTGAAACATCATAGAGCAGCTGCACACTCACTGCAGGTATAAGGGAAAACAATTCCATTTTGCATTCTTTCTGCAAGTGTTTATATTCAAAACTAACAAGCAACATTCCTCTCCTGTATTACCCACTGCGAAACAAGAATCATTACATTTTGCCTTGCAGGCAGGGACCACTTCTGTGCTCTGTCAGCTTGCTCAGGTTACCTTCTCCCTGGAGTGAGCCAGGTCTGTTTTAGTGCTCTGGACTTCTCTCTGCAGCCTCTCATTCTCCTGCCTGAGCAGCTGCTGCTCCTGTTGTGTCAGCTGGTCCAGTTCATCCCAGTGTAGCTGCCTGTGTTGGTCCTGCAGCCCTGAGGAAGGCACAGCCCGTTCTAGAACCCGATTCTTAAGACAGACAGAATTGCAGGGTTAGGCCTTAAACAAAGAAGCAGACATTTTCTCTATTCAGGTGGGTTTTAAGTAGGCTTTCAGTAACTGCAGACTCTAAAGTCGCAGGATTCCCATCTTCCTCCCAGCCTACACGCTGTTTTCCACTAAGAAACCCAACATGCTAATCGCAGTGCAAAACCAAAGTGTTTCCCTTCGCTAAAATCATAGATAATAGCTGTGCGCCAGAATGGTTGATACGAGCGCACAGAGTTCAACAACACAAAAAAGCAATTTGTGCTCCATTTCACAGCCTCATCAAGCAAATAATAAAACTCGGTATTATATATTATTCAGTAATAGCTGTAATTTAGTTCCTGTTGTACAATTCTGAAACAGCCTCTTTTCCATGTGGACATTAAATATTCCTTAATTACATGGCAAACAAGCCAAATTACTAACCGAATTCATAATACCAATCCCAAGACTGCCGTCTACAACCTCCTTCAGTTAGTTCCTCATCAGTTAAGAGAGGCTGATATAATACTGTGCCTTTCAAAACCGAGTTTGACTGAAAATTAGATTCCCCCTGTAAATTACTAGTTTGACTATTAATACGTTTATAGTTTTGATAGGTGTAAATTCATACATTGTCCACAGATTTCTATTTTTTTTTTTGCCCCAAAAAGATTTCTTTCAGGGAAGAATAGAGACTCGGGAGACAGGCTGAGGATTGCCTGTCCTTATGTTCAAAAATTAAAATAAGTTTTAAAAGTAAGTTTACAATCTGTACATTCTGTAAAATCCAACAAAACTAATTATAGTTAACTATATTAAAATGGAAAACTACTAAATACAGAAAAAAAATCTTTAAAATAGGGCTTTTTTTGTACCCACCTCCTTTCAGCTTTTTTTTTTTTTAAATTATTAGCTTTATATCACTTGTTTAAAAAAAATATTTTTTTTTTTTTTAAATCAATAATTGCATAACTCTGTCTACTTGCTCAAGCCTGCAGCACCATTTGTGTCTCTTTAATGGACAAGCCAACCTAAAGAAACAAGTTGGCTACAGCAGGCAGGCTACTGAAGAGCAGCAGCTAGCATCCCTAAACCCCGGCACACAAAGTTGACTGACTTTGAGGCACGTGAAGTCCTTTACCTTTTCATTGGCATTCTGCAGTTGCTTGTGTAAAGACATCACTTCTTGTTTAAGAGTTTCCTTCTCCTGTTGCGTCACCCGTAAGTCTGACTTTAGTCGGGACATTTGAAGGTTGGTGTTTTGCAGCGTTTCATCAAGACTCTGAACCTGTAACAAGCAGGAACAGAGCTTGGCATTTGCTGGACCAAGATTTCTTGTAAACTCAGTCTGCCAGGATACGTATGCACCACAGCTCACACCTTTAGGATCTCTGATGGAAGGAGTGAAGGAGTTACAGTGCTGACACAGTCCCCTTTGAAAAGGCTAAATGATTTTCTGACATTCTGTTCCAAATTAGTAGCCATCCACTTTGAATATGGCCACAACACTGCATTCAACAGAGACACATCTTCCAGCCCCGAATACATACTGCAATATGCTGGGAAGAGAAGATTTCTCTTGAATTATTTCTTTTTCCTGGCAGCCTGTGGCCAACAAGAAACCCCAAGCATAATCAGCCAAGCAGATAGCCATTCGTTCCCCTCCCCTGCCTGGTGAGAGGCGAGCCACCTCCAGAAGAGCGGGGAGCAACAGCAGAGTCTCTGCAGTAATTTAAGAATAACTGGGCAAAATGAATTGGCAAAAGGAACTTGGCTGTAGATGCAAAACAACACAGATTATTTTTGCGGAATAAAGTCTCTCATTGCATTTAACAAGTTTCCTCTTGTCCTTTAAGAACATCACTTTGAAAGCCCATCAAAGCGGCCATTCTTAGCTGCATGACATCTTTGCACACATGAGAAGGCGGCTGGTTTTTTTTTTTTTTTATGAAAAAAGCACTACAAGAGACTAAAAAAATGCTTTTGATCCAGGGCTATAACAAACCCCACCATTATACCTTTTCTTGTGAGACCGTGAGCTGTGTTTTCAGTGTCTGACTCTGCTGTTCCCAGGACTTCTGTTCCTGCTTCAAGCTGCCAATTGCATTCTCTAAGCAGCTTACTTTAGCTACCTGAAATAAGATTACATCAGTAAGCCCGACTCATTCAGGATTTTCTTTAACTCTATTTGACTCTGAGAGTTAAGCTAGAGGGAGTTACAACTACGCAAAGAAAATGCAGGAGAGCAAAAATCCCCCTCAGCTCCCAGCCCCAATCTCCACACAACAGGATCATTATTTATAGCATGCATACTAGTTACACTGCTCGAGTTCAGAGTTACAGTACATTAGTGTTGCAATAAAAGTGCAAGAACACTGTCTTCCTTGTCCTCCTGCTATATTTATATCCAGGCCTCTGTTCCTTGCAATGTTTGGAATTTTCTGCATAATCAAATTACAGTAAAGCTGTGCTCCAGAATTTAAGCTTTCTCTTTAAGACTAGCTAGGAAAAAAAGGCAGTGGCAATTAAGCCTTTATCTGGCTTGAAGGTAGGAAAAAAAACCCCAAAACACCAACGTAGTTTTGCACTTAAGGGTGATACAGGTAACAATATAAGAATTTTAACAGCCTGTTACAGGAGGCAGGCAGTGATGTGGATTTGCTGCTCTTTCTTACCTTATCAATACATCTGTTTAATTCCTCACTCAGGGCTTCTTTTTCTTTCTGCAGCTTTTCATTTTTAGTAATTAAGCTCGAAACTTCATTTTGAAGGTCAGAGAGATCAGGACATCTGGGCAGCTGTGGAAAACAAACCCCTTGCAGTTGCATTTCTGTGCTGTTTCAGAGTTTTGCGTGCAAGTGTTACGCAAAGCTTTCTCTTCGGCTCCTGGCCAAGCATCCCACTCTGGATAGAGTGGAAGGGAGAGGAGCATACTCCAGTTTGGTACAAATCACCACACAAGTATCGCTCATATGACCCAAGGCATCCTTCCTGCCACAGCAGTGCTAAGGATTCCTAATGGCCCCGTGATCCCTCGGATTTGTGTTAGGGCTGGGCTTTCTCTGGCTGTTCTGGAAAGGGGAAAAAAAGACTGTACTGCCAACTTCTGATTCTTTTCCCCTTTGACACAGTGCTTTAGCTTAACTCTCTGCCTTCTCCTGTGCTGTTCTGTCTTTGCTCAATCTTCTGTCTTTAATTACACTCAAGTCACAATCCACTCTTTACTGAATAAGCCTCATCTGCTTTTGCTTTTTAAGACCATTATCTATCCTGAGCATTGGGTGCATCAAATGAGTGCTTTACGCTGTAAAGAAAATTACTTTGTAGAGCCCTAATCAGGAGAGCTAAACTCATTTGTAGCCTTCATTATCTATGTTTATTAGCATATATTTACAGCCAATTGAACCACGCTTATACAGGCAATAACCAAGCCCTCCAGGAAATTATCCTCAGAAGTTGTGAGATGTCAAAGTCCCCAGATGGGTTTAGCAATAGGAATTCTCTCTGAGATGACATGCTGGAAGAGACCAGTCCTTAAACAGAGCTACGTGGGTATTACCAGTTTCACAAGAAAATGTTCCCCTGCCTATCACGTCCGCACAAACTAGAAAAGCCCTGTCTGTTCCTTGTTTAGAGCTTTAAAGCTTTGTCTTCATTGTCAAAGCCTGCCTTTGTAGATCCACTACTCTGGAAGACTTTTTGGCAAAAGCTAAGTGAAACCAACCTTATTTGAACAATTGTGCATTGTGCCTGGAGACTGTTTCAGGAGAATTTATATTCCCCTACTGTTGTGACCTTCCTTTAAAGAAATTAACTATTTCCAACTCAGGCAAGAGGGCAGGGTACAGTAAGAGACAGCCAGCCTTATCTGATGGCACTCAAATAGGATGCCATACCGGTTTTGTCTTCTCGAGTTCCTGCTTGAGGATGTGGTTCTCCTTCTCCAATATATGAGCTTGAACCTTCATTTTTGACAGCTCCATCTCCAAGGAAGACACCATATTTGATGACTGCAAAAAATAAAAAGCTCAGATTTCAACTTAGGAGACACGCAGAGTAACAAAGGTTAACCAGAGGATCCTGCAGGCAGTGACATGGGTTACAGCTGGGATGGCACTGGACTGAGCAGAACAGGCATGCTGGAAAATGCAGGTAAATATTTAGCATCACTAAGCTCCATGTTCAAGACAAACCTACACAGTTCTACCTCCCTGCTTCTGGTTGCTGCCATGCTTACCTTCCACCCCCACTGCTGCACGCATGTACATTTGCGGCTAGTACTTAGGGAAGGTCAGCTTTGAAAGACCACACACAGCTCGAGAAAGGGATGCTAATTCCATAGCACCTGTGCATTCCTAGAAGTTCAATTGTTTCATACCGTTAGAGACAGTGTAATTCCGTACCTTGACTTTGGAGTCTTCCAGTTCCTCTTTCAGAAGAAGCCTCTCCTTTTCCCATTCTTCCAGGGTACATTTTCCCACTTCCCTTTCCTTTTGCTTGAGCACCTTTGCCAGCTGTTGGTTAAGATCCTGCACATCTGCTTGATTTTTGGAGTTCCTCTGGCTAAGTTCTGTATTTTCAGAGTCCAGCTGCTGGTTCCTGGTCTTCAGATCTGCTACCTGAATCAGGACAGCAGTGTCAGTTATGACTGCTTTTACACTGAGGATGAGATTCTTAAAACATTTCCTTTCTATTAATATGATTAAAAAACCTGACAAGTGTCACTCCAATTCAATGGTGACTCTGAGCAGCAGGGCATAGCTGCTAACCGTACGCTGTGTCACAGTCATGACCCCAGTAGCACTGCTTGGCTTATTTCCCTATAGCTGTTTAACTTGCTCCATGCCCTAATTTTAGGCCAAATGAAGTAGAACCATATTTAAGAGTAGGAATCCTCCTGATGGCCTGTTGCATGCGTGGTCAGCCTCAAAAACTGTTAACTTCTCATAATTGGGCTCAATTATAGCGGTTATGGTATCAGTCATCTGGCACACCACTCTGTTCCTCCTTCCCTTTGCCATGCTGATGTATATTTTGAGGGTTTATGCTGGTGAGCTAGTAGATTATTCTGAGCTAGTAGAATTTTCGTAAGCAATACTGAGAGGGACATGAATGTAAGAGCTACTTAAACCTTCTACTTTGCCTAGCATAACAAACCACCCTTGAAATAAAAGCAGCAGTCTCATGGATACAAGCAAAGAGTCATGGCTGGCAGCGTTCCTAGACCCCGCTAGCTGAGAAATAAGTAGAGGCTGAGTCACATAACCTCTATTTCCCATGGGCTGCTGCAGAGCATTACCCACAAAGACTACAAAAGAAAGATTTTTAACTTTATATTTCTACTAAACAAACTGTCCAGGTTGACTACGGAAAGTGCTCTCGAGTCTGTAAGCTAGGTAGTTACTGTAGCGTCACAGTTGTCTTCTGATCAGGTCAAACAAGCCTCATATCAATCCCAAAGAGTTAATGAGAAGAGTTATCAAAAAGTTTAAATGTATATAATGGTCATTTTCTGCTGCCTTTGTGACCATCTAAGGAACAGCTTTTACATAGTGATGATTTCTACAGAGAAGGTTATGGGCTCAGTCCATATACCTGCTTTTTCAGGTTGTCAACCATCTTCTGTACAGCCACTTTCTCCTTTCTCACAGCCTCTATCTTTTGCCTAAGGAAAAACAAAAGGTCATTAACATTAGGGTCACTTCTTAATATACACACCTACAAGAATGGGCTGGTTTTTGACATTGCCAGAAATGGTAATTCTGGATATTTATTGCTTAGCATCACTGTTTTGCATAGGCTTGGCAAGCGCTCAGTTTTGCAAAGTACCCCCCATGTAGTTCTTTTCCAGAAGGAAAGAATCCTCCTGGGGTCATGGATGGTTATCTACTTGCAAAAGACCAAATCACTGAAACTGTCACACTGTACATAATCTTGTCTTTTCTAAGGCACACCAGCCCAACAAGCTCTACCTTTGCTGAAGCAAGAAGAACTGCAGCAGGTCAGCTCATCAGTAGGTCCTGTGTTTGTATGTGTTACTGGGTCATCTGAACTCCTACAGTTAAGCCCCTGCTTTGGCTCTAGGAATGGGCAGGACAAGCTGGGGCAGGTGGAAAGCACGAGGAATAGACTGTCAGCCAGCTGGATTTCCAACAGCACCATGAAACAAGCCCGTTTCTAATTTTGCATAATATCTAACATGTGAAGGAACTTCGAGAGAAGGGATATAAGCATCGTGTCTGCACCGCAGCAGGAGCCTGAAGGCATTGAACCCCATTGAATTCTTACCACATTTCTTCTCGGGATCCATTTAGCTCCCTCAGTTTCAGGCTAGAAGCACTACCTTCCTCGTTTAATAAAGTCACTTCATTTTTCAGAACAGCATTTTCTTCTCTGAGCTTCTCGGCTTCACATCTGTGGCAGAGAGATGAGACAGGTGAAAACTGTTTCTGTATATCATCTAGGCCCACAGGGAGAAAAATTCCTAAAAGCCTAAGCTACCTGTAATATTTCAATACAAAGCTACAATTGACTCATTTTCCATATGAATGGTACATGGATTTTACATTTCATTTAGTAAGGCACTTCCCAGATCAGTGGAAAAGGGGCTTTTGTGCATGTTTCTGTACAGCTAGTTAATTAAAATTTAAGATACCTAGTAAAAATTTCACACTAATATTGTACTATACTTTTCAGTCCTTAAGTTACAAATAACAACTTTAGACAGCTTAACACCACAATATGCAGATTGCAAGGAGAGCAAGCTGTTTCTAGAGCCCAGTATGCTGGGAACAGCAGTGCTGGAAAGTGCCTTTTCTGTCCTGAGGCGACTGTAAAGAAAGAACTTAGCCATGGTGTAATACCTAAAAGAACAATTTCCTGCAGGAAGCTGGTGCTGAACAATAATTAAGCCACTTGTAGCCACTTTATGGCCTTCAAAAAATCCTTGCTGAAATACAGCGGTTAAAAACAAGTAGGTAAAACCTATTATATTCTCTGTGTTATAATGGTATTTACCATATCACACACCTGATGGATTCCTAACACCAAGTGCTCCTGCTGAGAAAAAAAAAATTACCATAGTTCTCTAGCATTAACTTAGATGTTGAGAAAAATGGAAGTACTTTTAACATTCCAAGTAACATTCAGTACTAGAAAGGAGTAAACAGAGTGAAGAAGGATATTAGTAAAAGCTAAAAGCATTCTGGAAGTGTTACTGTAGTATTTTGGACATAAAAATACAGGGCTTTCTGGTGTACCATTAACTACACACTGCAAAGGTGACTACATCCACGGACAGAACAGCTGGCAGGTTGCTCCTGTTTTACCATTCATGTTAGGTCACAGTCAGAGAAGAGTAAAGTCACACACATTATTTCAACCGTCGTTATCCACGATTAAGCAGCCTGCTTGCTAGTAGTTAGAATCCAAGGCACTGTTCTCTAATCAAAGTTAAACTACAGTGGTTAATGCAGCAACCATACAGCAGGCAGGCAGGTGGCTATGAAGAGATGAGTGGGATGCTAGGTTAGTTTCTAAGCGGCACATTTGATTACTGTGGGGCCGGCACGTTTCCCACAAAGTTTTGCAAGCGTACATTACCTCAGAAGATCAACTTTTTGCTGCAGCTCAACGCACGTGCTTTGTAAGCTGTGCATCACTGTATTCCTCTCCTCTCTCTCTTCGTGGAAATGCATGTCATTTGAGTTAACCAGAGCAGCAGCTTTCTCCTTCAGTTTTCTGTTGGGCTCTTGCAGCTCCCTCTTTTCTGCCGACATGTCTTTCACCATGCCATCGCTTTGGGCATGCTTGCCTTGCTGACCTGTAAATGTGGCAACATGTTCTTCCAGCTTCCCAAGCTGGCATCGCAGTCTTAACTTGTCACTGTGTGCATCTGTGTTGCCTTGTACATCTTGTTCTTGGATATCTTCCAGTTCTTTGACTTTTTGGAGGAGGAGCTGTGTGTTTTCCTCTCTGAGCTTAATACTTGCCAGTTTACTTTCTTCTAGTTTGCAATGAAGGCTTCTCAGCTTACGCAGGCTGTCTTCTAGCACTTTATTTTTTTCAACTAACTTTATCATTTCGCATTTCAGATCCTCATTTTCTACCTGAATTTCTTCTTGTAGGGACAGAAGTTCAGCCTGTGCCATTGATCTGTCTTCTAACTCTTCGACCCTTTTCCAGAGCTGAGATATTACACTTTTCAGGTCACCATTTGTTGACCCAGGAGCATGATCAAGCTGGAGAGAGGCTTCACGCAGTTCTTCAGCCTTCTCAAGCTCAACCTGCAGCTTCAAAGCATCAGAAACAAACCCTTTATTTTGTGGAGTTATTCTGTGACGAACCTTCTGCTGTTTAACAACATGGTGTAGCATTTTTGGTCTGGGAACTCTCTCAAGAGTTTTCTCGAGATCTCTCTTTTTTTGCAGCAGAGGCACCTGAGAAAGCAGCTCTTCATTCTTGTCACAATCCTGATTGCCATCAGCTTCCACTGCTGCTTTACTTCCTTGTGTCTGACACACCTGCACCTTGAGTGCATGGCCACCTGCTCTGGCTTTCACACATGCTTTCTCCAAATCTGAATCAATCTCAGTCATTTCTTCCAGGTCTGTACTATCAGCCTCCAAAAGCGGAGGGACATTTGAATCTGTTCTCTTGTCTGCATCTTTACAATCCCAGGACAACCCTTCAAAAATGGGATCTATTTCATCTAGCAGCTGAGATCGTTCTGAGCTGGAGTCAGAGCAGCCGGGACTGGGAGGTCGCGTGGGCTCCTGCTCCGCAGCCTGCAACCTGTGTTGCAGCCTGACGATCTCAGCGCCCATTCTGACATTTTCCTTCACAGCTTGCTCGTGCACCTTCTGCAGATTTAAGAGGACAGCCGCATCATCTCCCAGAGGTGCCATCCCAGAGAAAGAAGCAATTTTGCTCTTTGCTTTGGCATATTCATTTTCCAGGACCCTATAATGACTTTGCAGTGCAGAAAAACTATGGCTCTCCCATTGCAATTTCTGTATTTTCCCTTGAAGGTTTGAGATTTCCAAACTCATCTCGGCCTTTTCTGTTTCTGCTCTTACACAAATGTCTTTGTTTAAACTCTCCAAAGCAAGAAGTTTGGAATTGAGATCTTCTTTCTCTTGCTTATATTCACTGTCAAGTCTCTCCAGCTTTTGCCTAACCAGCTCCCCATTTTCCTCCACCACAGATATATGCTCGTCTTTGTTCTTTAGCTCTTTTTTGTGGTCATTTTGGAGTTGTGTTATTTTATCATTCAGCAGCTTCTCTTGCTTCTCTGCAGCATTCCTCAGGTCTTGCAGCTCCTTCTGAAGCTGCTCTCTCTCGCACACAAGCTTGTTCACTTCTTCCTTGAAGTTTTTCTCCAGGAGATCTTTCTCCTGGGTCAGGGCAGAAGAAACGGCCTTTTCATTTGCCAGACTTTCCTTCAGTTGCTCGTGAGCTTCAGCAACCTCCTGAGCAATTTCATCCTTTTCAAACTCCCACTGAGATTTCTCCTCTCTTTGTTGTTCAGCAAGTTCATGCAACTCTCGCTCATAACGTCCTTCCAGTTTTTGGATCTTTTCTTCATATTTATTCACAAGTGTTTGTGTGTCGACAGAAAACTGAGTTTCTGCATGAGATGCTCTTCTGTTATAGTCACTTTCCATTTTTTTCCTAAACATGGTTAACATAATAAATTACTAAACTCTGAGCTAACTCAAAGGGATTCAAATGGCTTTTTAGGCTGAATAAAAACAAGCTGAAAAATTACTTTTTCAATGAGTTTTAGATGAAGTACTATTTGACTGGTGTTTCCGAGAGCTAAAGTTAAATTTGAGGCAATCTGTTGAAACTTCAAAAATAAAAATCTAATTACCTTGAAAAATCATAGCTCATGAAATGTCCTTAGAAAAGGTTTCATGTACAATACATGCCCTTCTATACTTGTGATCAGATTTGTGGGGGCAGATGTTCTTACCCCCATCTCTCCCTGTCACCCCAGGACAGTTTCAGTTTCTTTTGACACTCAATCTTGGCTAAATGCATTTACCAGCCATCCATCCCTTTACTTCTTCAGAAAAGAACAACTCTGAAAAGCCAAATGCTTTAAAAGGACAAAGCATGGATTTGTAAAAGAACAGGGATCCTGAACAGAGCTCAAGTTAATCACATCTGGTTATGCTTTAACACTATTCTTGCCTCTGGGCGAGCTAAAAATCAATATAAATATCTGCTTGAGAAAGGCCAGAAGGAAAAAAACCCCTGGATAGCAGCCCGGTGTTTGGGAATAAAACAGGTAACAGCACTGTACAGTTAGTACACTTGCATTAAGCATCAGGAGTCATTTCTGCGCTAGATTCACCTTGGTCACCAGGCCAAGGCATCGAGGTCAGCGCACACCACTACCATCCCCGCCAGCGGTGACACTCACCTTTCCTCCTCCAGGTCCTGCTCGTGCTTCCGCAGCAGCTCTTGCTGGAGCTCTTCCTTCTCCAGGGCATGCACCTCTGCCATCCTTTTCAGCTGCTCATGAAAGCCACGTTCCAGCTCTCCCTTCTCTTCCTGCAGTGTCTGCACTAAAACTCTCATCTTTTCTTCCACCCAGACACCGTTTTGAATCAGTTCTTCCCGTTCTTGACTAAACTTCTCGTTTACCTGCTCCAGTCTGGCTCTAACATCGTCTTCATGCTCCTGCCTCAACAGTTCTTGCAGATTGGCTTTTTCCTCATCAAAATGCATTTGTAATTTGTTTTTCTCATCATTATATTTACAGTCAAGCTTTCCTTGCTGTTCTCTGAGCGCTGCTGCCTCTCCTTGCAGTTCTGCAATTTGATTTTTAAGGCCAGTTATTTGCTTTTCCATGACATGCATCTCTTCGGTGTACTTCTTCCTCATATCCTCTTGTTCCTTTTCACAGTGGATTTTTGTCTCATCTAGCTGCTTTTTGTAATGGCTCACCTACAAAAAGGAAAACAGATTGGATTGGTTCATTTTCTACAGAATGTTCTACAGAGATGTTTTCTCAATGTTTCTATATTATATATTTCCATATATTCTACAGAGTATTTTCATTTACACAGTAGCATCTTATATTGATTTCCCCTGCAAAGAGTGTTAAAGTGCTCAGCTTAATTTCTTGCTGAGATAAAGATGATTATTACCTAGAAGCCAGTGAAATTCATGCTTTTCCATTAAGAGAATTTGTGAAAAGAGAAGCCACAAACAACTTTTAAAGTTCTAAGTCAGTTTTGCAAATTGCAAGTGGGCTCTTTTTTAATTTCACTGATTACTTTTTCAAGACCTTCCCCAAATTAAGAGGCAGACAAGGCCTTTCCTTTTAAAAAGGGGAGGGCATGGTGGTGTTTGTCTGGGTGGTTTTGTTTGGTTTGTGTGGTTGGGTTTTTTGGTGTGGTTTTTTTTTGGGGGGGAGGGGGTTGTTGGTTTTGTTTGGGGGTTTTTTTGGTTGATTGGTTTTGGGTTGGGTTTTTTGGTTGGTTGGTTGGTTTTTTTTACACAAGTGACATGAAACAAGCCCTTAAGGAAAAGTAAGCATCTTCGGGTGATACTCTACCCGTCCCCTTTTCCCACTCCCATCCCAGCTTCGTCACAATACGGTTTCAGTGTACCTGTGTTATGCCACGCATGAAACTAATAGATTATAGTCCTATAACAATTATAATTCTACAGCCATCTCTCATCTGGAGGTGGGCACTCATCTGACAGATGCAGTGGAAGCCTGATGGGACCCCCAACTTCTGGTCCTGAACTGACTCCTGCAGAACAAGCCTGGCCACTTCTACACCAGCACACCTCACCCGCAGAGCAAGGGAGGTCTTACTTGCTGGGAAACACCGTGACCCTGACACAGATGCTAACATAGGCTGGTGGTTAAGTGTGCTCTGCCAGCTCACCCTTGCACAGTAGATGAGTACTGGAGGGGAGCTGCCCAAGCCTCGTTAGCCCATCTCAACCCAAGCTTTCTCCACGTAGAGGCAATGGAGATATTTCTGCACGTGTGGCAAGATTAATCTGCAGATGGGACACCCAGAAAATGGGGAGCTGACTGCCTGTTTACGGTAGCACAGGTATCATAACAGCAGATTTTCCATACGCCCACCGCACAGACTGTGTTTCAATGCCACCAGACTACACAAGCGATGCAGACTCCCACCAGCAGCCTTTCTAACCCACAATTATCTCATGCCGGTGGGAATGAAGTGGCTAATTCAGATGTAGCAGGCTTTCAAGACAGGAAATGCAATACTGCTTTGGATAGGCTCACTGCTCTCTTGTTAGCTGGTGGGCGGCATGAGGATCTACTGCAGCATTCATTCAGCTCTCTCCAGTGCCTCTCCATCGCACAGCAACATGCAGAAGGAGCAGAGAAGGTGGAAGCTCAGATTCACAGAAAGGTTATAATTTGACTAGGGATTAAAAGTCCTTCTTCAAGACTGTTCCACCTGTACGAAGAGGCTGGAGAAGTTGAAGTTTTGTTTTAAGTTAAAATAGCTTACTGTGTCTTCAAGCTCCTGTTTGAGGTGATGTAGATCCCTGTGATGTTGCTCCTTCATTTGTTCAATAGCCATTTCTGCCTCTATGCTCATATTTAATGGGTTGCAGTCTTCTGAACCAAGTCCTTTAAAAATAGTAATTATATACATATTCTTGAAGCCCAGAGAGATACAGTCTCAACAGAATTACTTCATCAATTTAAATTTGTTTAGGCAGCTACTTGCAGCTCTCAAATTCCCATCGTGCACGCGCGCACACACACACACACACAAGAAACTGCAAACATTAATTTCAGCTTTGAATATAGTACAGCAGCCATATTCCACTTAATGTTAAACAGCAAAACAGACACGGTGTTTGTGTCTCGCGGTGAAGGTTTGGGAAAGTTTTTACGTAATTGCCTCTAAGATGTTATCATAAATACCTACAGCACAGAAGTTGGTCATACAGGAGATGTGCTTTACCTTGGTCAGGCTCAATGCCGCTGTTGCCATGACTTTTCATATCAATGTCAAACTCCTCCGAGAGTGAATTTTTCAGCGAAGGCCTGAGCACTTTGCCTTGGGCACGGTACTCCTCCAGCTCCGAGTGCAGCTCATCTATCTGGTCTTGCAGTTCCTGAGGAGCAGGGAAAAAGAAGCCTGAGTGAAAGCAACCAAGGCAGCCGAGCATTTGTACATCGACACACTCCCACAATGAGACATTCAAGAGGGAATTACAGTAGGTAAGAACTTGTCAATAATCCTGCCATCATGCCACAGTTAGTCATCCTCCTATCAGCAAAACAACACCCTTCTCCGGCTTCCAACCTCTGCAAGTAACAGATGCGTTTCTTACTAGAAGAGCAGAACCTTCTTCAGACTGACAGCCTGTATATATTCTGCCTCTAAAGTATACTGTGCTCCAGGACCTTCCACTTTATTCCTCCTTCCTATGACCTTTTTTAAACAGCAGCTTAGGAACGTTTTCGAAACAGTCGAGAAATACCTCCTCAATCACCATATACTTGCAAAATCACATCAGAAGCAAAAGATCAAATTAGGAAAGAGATACCCTCATTACTGCATTTACCATCTGGTACTTCCGCCCACTTGCCAGAGGAATATCCCGAGCATTTGTGCCAAATGCCATGAGCTCAGCTCAATGAACAGTGTTTGAGGAAAACAAATCCCTGTATGTGTAAACACACAATTCTGCAGATCTGAAAGGTTCAGAAAGTGAACCTTGAGTACTGATTCATATCTGCCAGTACTCAAAAACAGAAAATAAATTGCATATTCAAGCAACATCTTATGAAGAAGTATCAATTCAACAAATATTCCTAAACAATCTTTGCATTTAAACTGCAACTAAGAGAGCTACCGTGCTGTTTCAGATTAGACAGCCTTTTGCCAAGGTAGTCCGTTACTAAACGAAAAGGATCATGCAGAACAAATGAGCCGAATGCTGGTAACCGTTGTAGTCATCAGAAAGCAGATGTAAATAGGTAACTTGCAGGCCCACCTTAAAGAAGTGTTTCAGCCATAGCAGATTTGTGGAGAAGAAGACAAGCTTTACATTTTCCGTTATATTTTAAGAAAACTCTACTGTTTTGGAAACCACCAAAACTCAGATATATCTTATTTCTGCTGTAAGTTCCTGCAACTCTCAATTCTAATTAGGGCAAGGTTTATTTCATAAATCAAAAAAACTGCTAGTGCACAACTGTGCAAGATGTTGAGCTCGACGTACAGCTGGGGCACAAAGGAGGCTCCGTAGACCAGATCCCAGCCCACCCTTGGGGCACCTCATCCTCTTAGCTCAGCCAGTTACCTCTGTGGCAAGAGCTTTCCACCCCCCTCCAAGAGCTTGGATTAATGTAAAAAAGCCGCTACATCAGGAAAAAAAAAAAAAAAACAAACAAAAAACCAGCAGCATTATATCGCTGCTCTGCGCTGCTGTTTGCAGTAAGGACGTTCTTGGTGAACACGGGTAGACGGGTGCCAGGTCTCCAGCCCTGGGCTCCACTTACTCTGCACTGCTGCTCGTACTCGCTTCTCATCTGCGCCAGCCTCTCCTCCTGCAGGAAAAACTCCGCGCTGCTGGGATCCAGGTCACCAAACTGAAACGGCACAAACGGGATCTGGTTAGTCTTCCGCAAAACAGCCCTGCTCATCACAGCCTGGATGCCATTCGCAAGCAGTCCTGCAGCCTGTACCCTCTCCCCTCTGTTTTTTTTTTTTTAATTTTATTTTAAATACAGAAGCTCTGCTTCCCTGCTGGTAGGGGACAATGAGCAACCGCCCTAACAAATACGAGCTGCTATCTCACCATAGCTCTCACGCTAATTTTGATTACAGACCACAGCTTTCTAGCTTAGCATATGCACATCTCAGTCTGAGAAATAATCCTGGCTTTAAAGAAGTCTGGAAAACAGATGTTGGGTGAGAATGCCAGTATATGAGCCTTTGTCTATAGATGCACAGAAATGCCTTTGGAGAAGCTGATATTCTGAGGAGTTTATTGTAACACAACCACGGTCAGCTGTTCACCTCCATTTTCCCCTAAGTTCAGCAGAGATGCCAGGTAACACCTCACACCTTGTGTATCATCTTCCCTAGAAAGGACCTGCATGTTGGGTCTATCCAAAACTATGTGCTAGGGAAAAAAAAAAAATCCCTGTAGATCTGCAGGACGATTGCTTCATTGTAAGGCTCCCTGCCGATAATTAGTATAAAACTACAGCTAAGGTAGAGTATCTTTAATTTCCTTAACTGGAAGTCAGGCAGGCAGGCCATGTCTATAAGGCAGGCTGTGCCTCGGTCACATCTGGATAGGGACCCAAGAACCTCCAGCTATTAGTTAAATTGGCAGCTTGAGCATAGTAACCGAAAAGCAATTTAATTCTGGATGCATACTGGGAAAAGGAGGATTTACCTTCTCAGCCAGGACGTTTTCCAAGTTCCTCTGCAGTTTGCTTGCCAAACTTTCATACTCGACCAGTTTTTCTCCCGTTTCCAATAGCTCGCGTTCCAGGCGGCTGTTTTCCTGGACCAAACAAAACCCCCCCCCCAACAGCCTCAGCATTTGGAGAAGGAAAACATTAGCACGTGGTAACTCATTAGAAAAATGAGTAATCTCCCAGTGAAGTTAAAGCATGACACTGTTACAAGCTTTGGCCAAAGACAGGAACTGTGAATTTGCTATCCACACATGGACAACCCTCTTGCCATAGCAAAACAGCAAGCATGAATGCTGGGCCTGCAGCTGGCTGACAAACCCCACTCTTCCTGGCTCCTCTCACCTTTCAGGTGGCAGCTTCAGGAGTATTTTACAGTTCTGATGCTCACAGGACACCCAACCCCTTCAAAAGCTGCTCTCCTGACCACCTGTACAGGTGCATTAGCTCCCTCTGACTGGGCACCTCTGATGTTGTTTGTAAGATAACACCATTACCACTAACTTTTGGTCAGTTTAAAAAAAAATTTAAATTATATAGTTATGCAGCTGTTAGATTCAGAAGAGTTGTGACTTAAGTGTTTTCTAAGAAAATGTTGGAAAAGTATGTCAATCTGTGGGGTCACAGGTGAATAATACCATTGCAGCAGGTAGTTTATCCAAAGGAATAACAGCAAACTTGCTTTAGAGACTTTTTTTTTGGTAAGCAATTTTTAAGCTTTGTAAAGACATATTATTTTCCCGCCAGACAGCCAAAGTGCCAGCAAGGCTGACAGCCCACCCACTAGCTGTACACATGCACATGCTGCACATGATGGCAGCAGAGATTTGAACTGGAGCCTCATGAATCCGAGGAGTAACCTATGGAGGTGACCCAAAAAACTATTCTCATGGATACACCTCTATCTTGCTGCTGAAATGACTTTCGGCTAGCTCAACATGCTAGCTGAAACATGTCCTCTCAACAATGACTATGTTGCGAGCCTCACTCCCCACTTCTGGGCATCTTTGCCTTTTGGAGGAAAAGGCTAACTACATTTAGTCCCCGTTACCTTCAGGGAAAGGGCCAGGCGGTCCCGGATGTAGTTCTCATCGGTTTTCAGCTTTTCTATTTCCTGCTCCAGCTCCAGCCGCTGTTTATTAGCTTGCTGCAGGATTTGCTCCCGTTCTCTCCGGAGCTCATTCTTTAGAGCTGCAATTCGTTCCTTGTACTCCTCATCCAGCTTCCTATGAAGGCATCAGAGGTAAGAAGAGCTCGTAAAAAGAAGCAGGCGCCGAATACTGCTGCGAGGGAATGTTGGTGGCAATCAGCAGGCATGAAGCCACCACCTCCAGCATCGAGTCCCTGCAATGCTGCAGCAGCGACGCCAAAGAGGATGGGAAGGGTGAAGCGGGATGCCATACCTGAGGTTATACTCGTTCCGGCGCTCAATAGCAGCGTGGTGGTCGTCCACTTCGGAGGCCATCAGGGATTTCAGCTTTTCAGCCTTTTCCAAGTCTGACCGCAGCTTCTCTTTCTCTCTGGCCACTTGATCAACCCGCTCCCTAGGGTAAGCAGAGCCACCCTTGATCAGGTCACCCCTCTCGGCTCCCCCAAAGAAGGTACTTGCAAGAAGCTCATCAGAGAACAGCCCGGAAAGCTCTCCAAGGGTCTTATCAATTGCATTTAGTCACTAGATATGAACTTGTACACATAGCTCTGGACATGTCTTGATATCCCCATAGGTCCTGGGACCTCAACACTTGAACACCTCAGCTGTGGTCTAGGCCCCCCCAAATTGCAGCGCTATGCCATTTTGCCAGGCCAATTTCTGCCCCATTTACTTGTTCTCATAATTTTATTACCTTTACTACTTCATCATTACGCTACATGCAGTCTGGTTTTGATCACAAGTTTGTAAGATCTGCTACACTGAGCAGCTTTCTTGATGGGAACTTGACAACAAATCTCTTCACTGAGTGAACGTAAACAGGTATTTAGACACGTAGATGCAAACAAACAGTGGGAAGCCTCATCTTGTGAGGTTTTATACAAGCCAAGTGGGCAGCTTGCAAGCACAAGTTGCAAGCCAACAGGTAACAGGACATGTGCAGTCTTAATGACCAGCAAAAGTCATCTGTGGTGTCACATGGAGGTGGATGCATAAGCTGATAAATACCTAAACTATTCAAAGATTTACAGTGCAAACAAAACACCAGTAACTGCTGGAACTTGTGCACGCAGCAGATGGATGCAACAGTTCCACAACAGGAATGAACCGATGCAAAACTGAGGGTGCAATGCTTAGAGCAGGGGTCTCCAAAGTGGGGTGGACAAGATAATCCATTGGCATGTGGGAAGAAATATTTGAGCTTCAGTAGTACATGTATGTAATTTATAAATTAATAAATATACATACAGGGAAACGTTTCCCATCTCCTACACTCTCTCAATAGAGAAGCCTGCGTGGCAAGTCCAGGGCAAAGTCAAACTGTGTTGACTTTCAAATGAAAAAAGCATGGGTGCATGGCGGTTTTGCACCTCACCCACACCCCTATCACATGGCAAAACCTATGTAACACTACTGCAAGAAATCAGTTCGGATTAAAGGTACTTCTTATCAAATTGCACCAGCCTCTGTCTTAAGTTTTGCATTCCTTGGCCATCAATGACCACTGCAGATTGCAGTGACCATTTCCAGACTGCAGAGCAGGGCCGGGAACAGCCTACCGCTTTGATTTTATTTTTTTTTAAAGTATATTTTTCTGCAATACTTGGATTTAAGTGTTTTACCTGTGCAGAACAAGAGAGTTGAAAGTTTCTGACCAAGCTAACAGAGAACCTAGCCTTCCAGCGAGACGGCAGCACCACGCCAATGCCCCTCGGAGAAGTGCTATGAACCACCATTAGCCAGCTGCTACTTAAGCTCCTGCTTGGCCGAACAGAGAGGACACTGAGGAAGCGGCACAGCCGGCGATCCTGGCAACTTACAGCAAGTGTCTGATCTCTGTTTTGAAACTCGCCAGGGCTGCTTGGTGGACTCCATTCTTGGTTATTAAAAGCTCGTTTTCTAGTGCCAGTGTCAGCTCCGTCAAGTTCACTTTCCCATCCAAGCTGAAATCCAAAGCCTGCAAAAAACCCCACAACGTTAGAGCAGAATGAGCTTTCCTGCCCTGCAGGAGCCTGGAGACATTTGTACATGAAGTGACAGAATAAAATGAGGAGGCTCAGAAGAGATCTTTGCTCACCGATTAATCTGTCACAAATGCCTTTGGGGCAATAAACCAGACATCTCTGCCACCTTCCTACCTCAAAGAGCTGCTGCCAGCTGTGGAGATGGAAAGTGCCCTGGTTGTGCTGCAAGCCCAGCAGGAAATTAAGCCCATGCCTGATTAAAAATACTAATTCTCTAAAGGACCTAAGTACACTGGCTTTTTTACATATTCAAATGCTGCAAGAAAGTGGTGGGAAGTGTTCACGTTAAACAAAACCAGCTCTTGCAATACAGACAACACAGAAGAAGCTGTGTAGGAGGTATTTGACAGCAAAGATCCCACCTCTTAGAAATTAAGTTAATAGCCAGCAACTGCTGTAGTTTCCTTCAACCTAACTCTGCAGGAGCACAAAGCGGAGCGCAGAAGGGATTGTGGTGGGGCTGAAACACTGGAGAAACCACCCCGGTGACACCAGTAACAAAGCAAGTTGCTGGTGGAAAGCACCAAGCAGAAGAGAAGGTAAAGGTGTACCACGCAAATCTAGTAAGAACAGGACCAGGTTATCAAGCTGGCCTGCACAAGCCCAGGCTACAAGTGGGTTTTAAAGCCTGAGCAATGGCAGAGTTTACTACAACCTGGATGTTCTATATCCACATGGACATTAAATGCCAAGAGAATTCTGCCATCACTGTTGGGAACCCAGCGATGGTTTCAGAACAGACATGTGAAATTATCTTCTCCTGGCTACGGCTTCTAGCGGGATGGACAGGGATGGGGTTTACTTCAGGTATCTGATTTGCAACCTCCATTACCCTTTTACGCTGTATAATAAAACACTAATTACCGGGCAGGGTTTCAAGTGCTGTCCTCCACCTCAGTGCAAGCAATAATTCAGGTCATCCCAGTGCTGAAAGGTTTGCAGGTGCAGCTATTCAGTGAGCTAAAGGAATTAAATTGCTTTCTGCAAATATAGGTGACCTCTTTGAGGTAAGCTGGAAGTCATGTTACATTTTTATCATTAACTTCTAGCTCTCTGTTTTCAATAAAGGAAATTACTGGAAGTTTCCCCCAACCGTTAGACTCTTGTCACTAGCACTGGGAATTTTAAATGGCAGTGGGATGCAGCTACAGTCCAGCATCCTGCACCAGGGGGAAAAAAAAAAAAAAAAAAGGCAACAAAGAAAAGGGGTGAGATGGAGCTGCCGGTTACCTTCAGGATCTCCTGGCTGTTCTCTATGCCCTCCTGGTGCCAGCAGTCGAGGACACCCTCCACGCAGCCGTAGCCCATCCCATCATCCAGGCTGGAGAAGAGGCAGAAGCCGATGGTGCTGGGCATGGCCGAGGGGGTGGTCGTGCGCCTCCCGCTTTCATCGAAGGACTGCAAGACAGGGGAGAGGGTACGATGGGGCACGGGCAGAGCCGGGCATCTGGCCACCTCGCGACAAGAAAGGCTTATAAATGTAATTTTGCTAACAGTACTCTGGAGATTAAGGATTAAGGTCTGCTTTTCCTCACTGCCAAGCAAATACGCGGCAGGAGCACTGCTGCTGACCTCACGGCACCACAGCACAACCAGGCGCTTGGGATTTAAAATAAATCCGAGGAGGAACAGTTTCAGAGCTGTCTTCAATGCTCCAAAAGTGTTTTCCACTGTCCGTTTTTGGTTTCCAGTGTCACCTCCCCTAAAAAGGCTGCGGGGAACATATGCACAGGTGCTTTTGCTATAGCCCTCAGCTTCCAGGCAAAGATAAGCAGCAGATTTCAAACTCTCTCTCAAAATAAAAAAATAAGATGAAGACCTGCATGCCCACAGTCTCCAGCCTAGGCCACCGCTTCCCCCTGCACCCAGTTTATACCATTTACTTACTGCACTTCACAGCTTACAAGAGCCATCTCCAAGCCACGCTACTTTAAAGAGGAGCCATCTTCCCTTTACCGTGAGGGTGTTTTCTGCTTTATCCCCCCGCCCCGACACATCCAGAGGAAGCCTGCAGCAGCTTCACCCCATCGCTCTCACTCAGTGTGAAGGCAGTCATGTCCACGGTGCAGCTGTGCTCACCAGAGCATCCCTGGCTCTGCTCTGCTCCCCGGCAGAGAGGAGCAGGGGGAACAACAGCTCACTGCCATCATCTCCTACATCGATGGGGCAGAGGGGACCGTCACAGCTGCCCTACCACAGGGACAAATGGGGAGGAAGAGGAGGAGGTGGGCTAGGTGGGATTTGCTCAGGACTTCTCCCCCTCCTCCTGCTTTTAACCCCAGGATCCACCTCGGTTTCTCACCTGCATGGAGAGGTGTCGTTTCAGCTGCCTGTACGGAGTAGACGCAGAGGGTGTCAGTGACTTTCCATTTTTAAACAAGCCGTAGAAGAAGTCCTCTACGCTCATGGTGCCATCTTGCTCCAGGTTATGGAGCACCTCTTCAAGCACCTGCAAGGAGCAAGGGATAGAAATCATGTCTGTTATGGCCAAAAACACCACAGTAACAATCTGGCACAGCAGAAAACACCGTTCCCAAGGCTCTACAAAAAAAACCAACAAAACCCAAAAGAGTTACATGGTACACTGCATCAGCCTAACACCGGTACAGCAACCTTCATGTAGAAAATCAGAGCCACATACACTACGAAAATCCTGCCTGTAAAAGTGTGTAAGCTCTTGGTCATCTTGGAGCCTCCATCTTGTGGGGTAGCATGAAAACCCCTGTTTCCTTCCGCCTTCGAGACAGGGTAACCTCAGGAATTCAGTGCAGGGTAGCAAGACAGATGCCAAAACCCCAGTAGCTTGTGAAGTGACCAGGCAAAAAACCATAGTAAGACACTACAAGGTTATCATAAATCTGTTTTATGCTTCAGGGCAGCCTGCTTTCTGAAAAGCAAGACCAACCTTATTAGGACCAGAGATGTTAAGATTAGTCCCTAGCTATTTCTTTGTCTATTTTTTCCATTTTCTGCCTTGTTCTCCTGAAAACATTTTGTTGCAAATGCTACAAAGGAATACCTGCTCAGAAACACATTTTATGAAGGAAATGATTACAGGCCATGTTATTTTAAGAGGCAAAACAGTCTGATTTTTTTATAAAGCTAAATCCTAAATTGACAAGAGGCTTTTTTGCTAAAGAAATAATTTTCTTGTGGACTCTTCGTAGAGGACAAAAACTGCCTGCAGGCCTTCTCAAAGTCAAAAGCAACCATCTATGAATATTTTACCCCGTATTCACTGTCTAGCTAGAAGATTTCTGGGATTAAGGAGACATGCTTGGAATCTAGGATATGCTTTTAAATTCCAGTTTACTCTGTGATTGCATGAGAAGACACGCACACTATGGTGTCAGTAAGGCTGCCAGCTGCCTTCTACCAGAGCAGCCTCCCACGTCCGATGGTTTGACATCAAGAAACTCGCTGGAAAGCTGCGAGCTGGAGCTGAAAACTGCTTTCCAAGAAGCAACCTGTTAACCAGCACTTGTGCTTCAGGCTTGCAGTCAACTGCAGGACAGATCTGGGGGGCCCATGCTAAAACCCAGGCACACGTGCTGGTGCGAATGGGTCTGTACGTGGCCACTCACCTCTCCGGCTGCCGTTTGGAGCCCATACTGCTCGCAAATGGAGATGAGCTTTTTCCGGTTCAGGTGGCCGTCCCTGGTGATGCCAAGGTGCTCACAGACCTCCTGCAGTTTCTCCTCTATCCAGTCCGGGGTGGGCAGCGAGATGCTGGGGGAGGCATTCAAGTCATCTGGGTTCCAGAAGCGCAGCTGCCCTGGAAACGGGGGAAACTGCTCTGGTTTCTGCCCATTCACTGCATGCGAGTGACCACCAGAAGACCTGGGGGCTCTGCATATCACAGGGGACTCGCTGCTGCAGCGGGCAGAGCCACCCTCCTTGCTCATCAGACCCCATGGGACCATTTGCCTTACCTCATCAGGTACAGAACACACTCATAATTTTGGGGTACAGCTACCAGCATGGCTATCGGACTCTACCAGAAGCAGCAGATCCTGCCCAGCATTCAAGTCACACGAACCCCGCATGCAGGCGCAGGGTGAGCTGCGGGCAGGACCGTGACCAGGAGGACGTCTGGGGACATGGATGAGTCCGATGGCCAACGTGGGCTGGCAGCCAGGGGAAGCGCAGGAGAAGCCTCCCACCTCGGTTTCTGGCATAGATGGAGAAGGGACCCTTCCTCTTCTGGGCAATTATGGGATCAAGGGAGAGGCCTGAGCAAGTTGAATATCCATATATACCTTGACCAGATTGAGAGCTTCAGTGGTTGCCTGTCTCCATACGTGTCATCCACCCCAGGCAGAGCTGCCTAAACTCCCACCCCCTTTGAATATAAACTGTAGTGTATGTTTTGATGTAAGTACTTCCAAACACCCCTTCAGGGGAAGGAAAAAAAAAGAAAAAAGACCAATAACCTTCAGCTGAACACATTTCCTCTACCTCCAGCAAATGCCTGGAGTGCAATCTCACCCAGCTGGAAATGCTCACTTGACACAAACCAGTCAGGGCTTGCTCGGCTGCAAGGCCACCTCCTTGCATCTGCTACCTCATCCTGGGGCTGGAAAAGTGGGTTTTGGAGAAAAAAAAGTGGTCCCTTTGGATGGGGCAGGGCTTAGAGAGCAGCTGAAATACGGAAGAGGCGTTGAAGCAATTAAAAGCTGCATGGCTTAGTTATAAACATATCTTTGCGTGCTGTGGGTTGTGCTCAGGGTTAGTGCCAAAGCCCGACAGCCACCCCAGGGGTCACCCCGCTCTCTCTTACAGGACAATTAGGAAACATTTAATGACTGGTCCGTGCTGACATCTAGTGCCTACCGTGCTCCACTACAGCCAGGAGCCCCCAGGGCCAGAGCAGGGACCAGGACCAGCCCCAGCCACTGCTCTGGGGATGCTGAGACAAAGGAGACCGGGAGAGCTGGCAGCAGGGCAGCCTCTGCACTGGGCAGGAGGGAGAAAAGAGGGCAGAGGGTAAGGCACAAAACTGTGCCCTCCAAGGAGCCCCACTTTAGCTTTCATTCCCAACTCGGTGCTTGCTTGCCCCACATGCACCTTCCCAAGCTCTGCACCACATCAGGCTGGGACTGCTCAGCACACCCAGCTGGCCCGAGACCGTCTTACTGTGCTCCTCTGATTCATCTTCAAAGACAAAAAGAGAATAAACACATACAAGTGCTGCTGTTTGCTCTTACCCTCTGCCTCGTACTCCTCACTGTCTCGCGTCTTCCAGTGCTGGGGAGAAAATAAGAGATTCCTAAGTTATTACTATTGCAAGACATCACCCGTATGAAAGAGACTCCACGATCAGCATCAAACAAGCTACCGGGCTCCAGCAACGCCGCCAGGCTTTCATCTCCCTGCTCCCTGTGGGCTGGGCTGGCAATCCACAGCTCTTTGATGCTGCCCATTTCTGGCAGGCAAGGTGCTTCGGTAGGGATAAACCACTGCTGCAGCAAAAGACGCCTAAAACCCTGCAACTGACCCATGAAAGATGAGAGTCCAGCAGGTTGATGGGGAGGGAGGGAGAGATTTGCCCTGCAGACAAACCATGCTGCTTGTCTGAGAAGTATTGATGGTCAAGATGAGGATACAGAGAAGATATGGGCTACATATGGCCACCACCTGAGTTTGGGTTATCCTTTCCTTCCAGCACCCTATTTTCCCATTGCAGAACAGCTACCTACAACCCACATGGATCTCGTATGCAGCCAGCCTGCAAGCCGGGACAGGACACGAGCACAGCACACCGAGTCTCAAGCATCCCCATCATGGGTAGCCCTTGGAAGAAACTTGCATGGCACAATCCCATCCCATGGCCCTGCTCCCCTCTGTGGGCGATCGCACATCACCCAGAGCAGAGCCATCACATCAGCTGCAGAGCCCGGGTCTCCCGGGCACCAGGGAATGCGCATCCATGACAGGTAATTAAGCTGCAATGAACCCACGAGTGCAATGGGGACATCTGCTTCCAGAGCACGTGCGATCTGGGAAATGAAGCTTTTGCTGCTTTATGCTTTCCCTTTTGACAAGGGGCACCCATCTGCCTGCAGAGCTCGAGGGCCAGCAGCCTGTGCTTGGCCAAGCCTGCTCCAAAATACCTCCACTAACTGTAGCTCCAGGTCAAGAGATGAAGCTGTGCTGCCAACACGCTCTCCGCTGAGCTGGCTAGAGAAAAAAAACATACTCTTTGCTGGTCTTAAGCCAGCTTTCTCTGTGGCAATATCACATCAGCTCAGGCGGCACCAGGAGCAGGGCAGAAGTACATTGTTTAAAATGATTTCCCCATGTACTACACATTGTCTTGTCTCTACCACCCTTGTACCAGCTGAGGGTATTTACTCACACGTGATGCTCAGGGATATTAACTTCTGGTTTAGCAGCAGCATCGGCAGATGTTACTTCTCCACCGTTACAAGTGGATACTTCTGCATGCATGTGACTGATGGATTTGAAGTCAAAGTCACCCAGGACATAAAAAGCCTCTAAATCATCATATAAAAGTTCAATACGTCTCATTCAGATTACAGCTAAAAGCCATTAATCTACAGCGTTACCATGGAAACTGGATTAGATCACTGGACTTTTTTTAGCTCTGCCGCTTGCTCCCATTTCATCTGCTGGACCAGGCAAAGGCCGTTCGCTGCTGCCGCAGCATCTCAATGTACCCCTCTGCTTTTGGGGGCCACAGGGCAGGAATCAGGGAGAGCCTCGGATGGAGAGGGGGGCTTAACCTTTGCTTTTCCCATGCAGGCTTCAGGCAAAAGTCAGCCTGGCAGAGGCGGGAGGTCACAGGCAGGGCTGGAACCTGCGGCTTTGCTGGATGTTCTGGACAAAGCCAAGAACATATATATAATATATGTTCTATATAGCAGAAAGCTGTGGATTTGAGCCCAAACTAGTGCTGTCCTGCTAGCACCACCATCGAGGCATTAATGTGGCAGATTCCTGGTTTGCTTGATAAACCATGAGGGCAAGCACACAAAAAGCAGGAACTGAGGCAACAGGTACTGTCAAATTACCAGCTGCAAAGGAAGAAAACAGCCCACGTTCCCAAGAATGCATGAGCTGACACCATCCCAGCCCATAAGTGCCTGTGCATATGCAACGGCCAACTTTGTGCTGAGAGAAGGTATCTCTGGGTGCCAGACAGAGCTACCACCCTGCAGCCACTCATCCTTGGCCTTTGGGGGTGGGCACCGAGGGGAATCTGGGCAGTGATGATCAGAAGGGGGGATCCACTGCTGTGTCCAAGTCTTTTTGCATAAGCAACATATATATTTTTATACAGAATCAGATCTAAACCATTTAGCACCAGACCCTCTCACTTCACTCTCACTTCAAGGACTCGCCTCAAAACCAAGAACCCCCAAACCACAGCACACAGTAACTCCATAAATACCAACAATTTGTAGAAGCTGAATAAAGCGGGGGGGCTGCAGGCTGGAAACCCACTGCCACCGACACCGGGAAGCTCGTGTGACCTCCCTCCCCATGCCAGGGCCCCACTGTGGGGGTCCCTTTGTGTGGCGGGGGCTTGGGGTCAGCCACCACCGGTGGGAGGACAAAGCGGGGGCCGGTGCATCCCGATGTCAGGCACAGCATTGTTTCCCCGGTCCCGGTGGTGCTACAGCTGGATGCGGGTCACACGCATCGGCAGGCTGCGTGCAGGAGCGGAGATCCCAGGAATGCATTATTATTTGGGCAGGCGCGTACTTGGCCGGGCTGAGGAGCAGATGGCCGAGGCTTTCAATGCTCACCACCCTCCAGCTCGGGGCCCGGGCGAGCATCTGCAGCCTGTGCCGTTTGCTCGTGGTGGCCTCTCCCCATAATAAGGCAGCAACCTCTCTCCCCCTGCCATCTGCTTCAGCAAGACAGACTTTTGTTCTCTGCCAGAATATATTGCTAATTAAAATGATGATCAGGAGCGCACGCTGAGCCTGTTCTGCTTCGCACGCGGCAAGGTGAGCCTTCGCACCAATGCTGACGACCCCCATTTTTCCCTCCCTGCGTGCTTGCCCAGACATCAGCTCCCTGGTCTGAGCAGCCAGAGCAGAGACCCCTAAAAAAAGATGATGGCAAATCTCTGCAACCTGCTTTGCAGATTGCCTTCAGCTGCAAAGCACCAGGATCACATCAATAATGCACTTTTGCAGGGACCAAGTGCTATCCTGAGCTGTTATCTGCAGATCCTGGCTTTACAGGACAGTTGCACTTTAGGAGCCTCACATTTCTACATTGAGGACCTGAAGACAAAGAGTTTTAGCCTGACCCTCCCAGAAGGTTTTGCTCTGAGAGGCCACGCCATGCTGGAAACCACTCTACGCAGAAGCAAACCCACACATGTCTGGGGAGCGAGTGGCTTTGGCAGGCACTGAAGGGACAGAGCTGGGACACAACAGCGATTTCTACAAACTGCAAGAGGAGAGACCTTTCCCAGAGCAGAGCCAGCAGCTGGGGAAGGGGAGATGACAGATGCCCTACACTGAGGTTTGAAAGTCAGCATGGCCTTAAGACTGGCCACGTCTGGCTGTGTACCCAGGGGTTTGCTGCCTGGAACCCATGAGCCAAAGGGTGCTGCTGTCCTACCACCACCTTGGGCTTGGTACCCCATGGCCACCAAACCTGCTCCCCATCCCAACCCTGCACCACCACCACCGTGCAGATCATCCTCAGGTGTAATGCAAGGTGAAAAGGAAATGAAAGCAAGGTCACAGCACTTTCCAAGCCCAGCAAGACCATCACCTGGATCAAGAGTTTAGGATGAACAAGCTCAAGTGGCAGCTGGGGCCGGAGATGTGCAGCTTTAACTGCTGCAAGCTTTTAACATTGCATTTCTAGGTGCTTTCATGGCTGCAGCTCCATTAGCTGCCACATCCATAAAGCTGCCAGAGCCACTCGTTTCTCTTCACCCATTAGCCTAGTAGCATCCACAGGGACAAACTCATGCGGGTCAGAGAGAACCTTGGGATCCCTACACCACCCTCTGCTCACAGCAGGGTCAACGCTGAATTCAAACCCAGCCGCTCATGACTTTGTCCAGTGGCACCTGGAAAGCCACTGGGAATGGAGGTCACAGAGCTTCTCTGGGCAGCTGATCCCACGCACAGACCAGCCCTCCAGCCTCTCCTCTCATGTTTACAGAGACAAGAAGGGGAAGGAAGCCTCTCAGACAGAGCCTGAGCCTTTTTAATTGGCACCAGTTGAAAGAAAGCACCAATTAAGCCACATTGCCCCAGTTCTCAGGGCAGCAAAACACCCTGGGCTGGAGGCAGGCTTGCAGAGTGCAGGCAGCAGCGTGTTTATATGCACAGCAGGAGAAAAACTGGGCAAAGGCTGTTAGTTGTGCCGCGCCCCAAGAAATCAATGTATCAGGAGTCTCCAACACCTCCCAGCGTTTCAGCCCCGGGACCCCCCACAATACCTTCAAGCAACTAATTTCTACGCATACCAAGAGGATCTTCTTTTAGAGACAAGATAGTAATGCTGATAAAGATGAAAAAAATGGGGATTTTCCAAACTTATCCTGATCTTTGCTCAAGTTGCAAGAGAATTAACCATCCCATCCACCCCAAAAGGTGCAACAAGAGTTCCCACCAGGAGACTGATTCAGCCAACAAGGAGCACAGCGTGGTTACATACCAGTTGAGTTAATTGACCAACCTTGTTAATATACTAGCCTTTTACACCTCCTTGACAGCTAAAACAGAGGAGTAAGATTAGAGCGGCCTTTTCCATCAAGGGCATCGCTTCCCTGGGGGTTGTGGGCAGATTAACATTGATTTCAAGGTCAGGGCAGCCCCTGTGGCCAGCACCAGGAAATGGATGAGCATCCCCATGGCAGTGAGCAAATGCTACCAAGAACAGGGTAGAGGAGCTGCTTCTGGTGGCAAAGCTTTTATTTGAGTTTTTTTTAAATTTATTTTTAAGCTCAGCTGCATAGGAATAACACTGGAAACCTGGAAATTGGAAATTTCTCCCTTGCTTCCCCTACACAGGTGGCTGCAGGCCCCCTCCCATCTCTAGGAAAGCACAAGTGAAGCCAGGAGATAGAGAAGGAGAGAAAGCAGCAGATTCCTCCTTCCCACTGGAAAACTCCTACCACACACTCCTGAACGTGCAACACTGAATCAACAATACTTGGCAAACTGGAGCAGGCTGGAACGAGCCCAGCTCCAGGGAAATACTGTTGTGGCCATATGCTAATGCACGCTACCAAACCCAACCAATCTTCACCTTTTGCTTTTCTGTTCTGGAGAATCAAGAGGAGACTCTGGGGTTGAAAGCACTAGCACAAAAAGAGCCACAGATTTGGATCACAAAACCAGGGGGGGAAAAAACCAAACAACTGGATTTTTGAGCAAGCATATGCACAGGCATGCGTGGGGCATGGGGGCTGCCGGCCTTTTGCTTTGGTGCAGGAGCACACAAGCTTTTTGCTGGGAAAATAAAAAGTAGAAGGCTGAAAGGAGAAGTTGATGGCTCTGGATTTAGGATTTAAGGCACCGTCCCTGCTGCAGAGCTCTGCTGCTCGCCACCCCTCTTCCCCATCCCCTCTACTGGAGAGTGCCGGAGCCACGGCCAGTTTTTTGCAGCTGAGCTAATGAGGACGTGCTCCTTCTGCTCGCTTAGCTCCCAGCCCACACTTCGTTAGACATGGAGGCAGCGTTACAGCCCTCGCTTAATTGCTGGCCTGCACTGCAGCCAGGAGCACGGGGAGGCCAGCAGCGTCAGCACCCAGTGCCCATCACCGTGCGAGCCCGGCTCCTCCCTGACTTCCCACGGCAGCAGGACGGGGAATTTGGGGCTGGAGCAAGGGAGGTACTGCTTGGCACAGCTGATCCCTGGGGACAGGGGAGAAGGGCGACCATCGCCTTTGCCGGAAAAGCCCTGAGGACATCTAAAGCACCTTAGGATGGTGCGGGGAGCAGCGACGTCTGGGGGTGACGAGCGCACCCCAGCACCCAGCTCCTTCCCGCTCACCTCCTCGCAGCCGCTGGAAGCGATGCGTGGGGGACATGCTTCCTCGCTCAGCGGCTCGATGACAGTCACCTCAGCAAAGTCCTCCACCGACTCCTGGAACTCCGGCAGGGACCGCCGGCCGTAGCGTTTGCCGCCTTTGATGTACTTGGGCTGCGCTTCTGGGGAAGAATCTGTGAAATTCAAGAACAAAGCGCATCGGTAACATGATTTTTACAGATCCGGCTCCCAGCTCCCAGCACACAGGGCTGGTTTGGTTGCAGCATTTCGAGCACTGAATTGCCACCACCGTTGTCCCTGGGCAGGCATAGCGGCTGCTCCTTTCCAGGACCACTACCCTCACCGTGGCATTGGGCCTGATGGGTTGGAATTAGNAAAAAAAAAAAAAAAAAAATAAATCTGTCTCAAAAAGTAGAATCAGGGCTTCCCAAGTCCCAGATCAAGTTTGCTCCATTAACAGGATGGGGAAAATAACCCTCAACCTTGCAAATAGCCTCAGATGGAAAGTCCATTAGGTCTCTCCTTGCACTAATCTTTATTACCAGTGATGGGCAGCTTTAATTAGGGACAGTGTTGCACTTGGGCAGCCCAAGTCTCCAGATTACGCAGACACCTGGGCTACCACTGCTGCTTTTGGCAGATTTAAATCACAGCTTGAATAAAAGTGTGAAAACAACGGGGTGAGTGGAAAAAAAATTGGGCAACTTAGGAGGTGAGTGTCTCCTGGGGGCCGACACAAGCAGCTGATCTGGGCGACGGCGGGGCAGGTCCCAGCTTGTGCTGTGCAACTAATGCCAACTGCAAGATCTAAATAACCCTTTGGAGTCGTCATCTAATTACAGGGGGCTCCGCTCACATTCCCCAGCTCCAGCTTCCCACAGCAAGCTCCTGCCTTCGGGGACTGAATTATCCAGGAGCATTCGCTGACAGGGATCAAAACAAAAAATAAATAAGCACGTTTTGGGTTATTTTCAGTGAGAATCATCCGACGTCTGGAGCAGGGGGCAAATTAAACAGAGGACCAAATTAACCAGGGATTCAATTAGGGAAAGGCTCTCCACCACGCTTTGTTTCAGTGTTTGCTAACCTTACTGTCAAACCCCCCCCAGGACTCGATCATCTTTATTTTCTGCCACTTGCAGCACACCAAGGCAGTGGCAAGAGCAGCAGCTTTTTAAAATTTTATTTGCAGAGCGCTCTGGTACAAAATAAATGCAAGAGTGCAATACTAATAAGGAGCAGGGAAGCTGTTCAATCATTGACAAATGGTCTCTAAACCCCCCTGCCCAAATGCCTCCTTGGATAATATTCCTTTAGATATGGAAGAAGGCTTCAAGCTTGTTAGAGGAAAAATATTCTGCAACTTAGCTATGCAATGAATTATAAAATACACAGGACTAGGAGTCCTTTGATTCCCCCAGCCTTGCACTCCATCCATCCATATTGCAGCTCTAGGGAACAAACCCAGCGCCCGTGTTTGAACAAGGCCATTTTAACAAGATTTGCTGCAGCTGGGACTCGCACATGAAAGTTGTGTGATGAAGTGCGCCGATAGAAAAATCGCAATGAGACAGGCTGATTAAGTAAGAGCCCGAGAACAAAAGCAAACCTTATCACTCCTATTAAAGCCTGCCCAGTGGTGAACAATCTCCATCGAGCAGCTCTCTCTGAAATGCTAATATTTGTGGCTACTCATTCACCCATTTATTTTCTCCCTGCCATCTCCCCGCCCTTGCAGAAGAGGGCTGGGGGCTTTGGGTTTTTTTGAGAAATAATCTTTCCTCCTCTAAGACAGAAACGCACCTCTGTGCCCATCTGTCTTTGGAAAGATGTGGGGGGAAAAGGAGTCATTTAGCAATAATGAAGCTATGGCTAAATTTCCTTCTGGATTTCCCAATGCTCAGAAAAGTCCTCTTTCCACCCCCGCACCCCCCCCCCCAAGAGCATGTTTAACCACTGCTGCAGCTCAAAATCCAGCTGTATATAGAAAGAAAGGTGCCTTCACACCGTGCCACCCTGCAAGCGCTTTAACAGCAAGTGGGGAAATGGGAGCTTCTCCCCACTTCTGTGTTTTAAGCATTTGGAGTCTGGCAGCTGATTTCTCTCTCCCCTTTGGTCTGAGCAACTGGGTGGGCTTGTTTTGCTTTTGCAATTAAAAAATTGTGGAGCCTGAGAACATCCCTGGGAGGGAAAGGTGACCCTTGACCGTTTGAGAAGGGCAGAAAGTTTGCTCCGGTCTCACAAAGCTCCGACTTTGAAATAGGCTGTGCCTGAGCCCACCTACTGAGGGGGTCCCAGCTCAGGCACCCTGAAATCCCGTTTCCAGAGCCAACATGCTTTCATTAATGCTAGGTTACAGCTCTTCCCTTGCAAGCCCCCATGCACCTCTGTGCCGTTGGCTGCCAGGTGCATGGTGCAGGACAAAGCCCTTGTGTTACAGGGCCACGGGCACTGCACCGGTGTAAGGGACCGCATCCTGCAGCCCCATCCCTCAGAGTGCAGACTCGCCTCCTTTGCAGAAAACCCCATGCACCATTATCTCTGGAGCGGGTGTGCATGGATACCTCCCATACATGCAGCATCCTCTAACGCCCTCTGCCCTCCTGCTTTCCCAACCCAAACTCCCAGCACGGCAGCCAGTGCCCTTGGTGCTCCCACCACCCCCAGTATTTAGGGAAAGCTGAGCACACGTGCCAACAAAAACCAAGAACCCATGCTCCCCGAATTGCAGAAAATTCACTGATGAGCTGAAGAGAGTTTCTCATTTCCAGCCAAAACTTATGAGGAGGGATGGAAATAGCCGCTCAATCCACATGTGCTTCCAAAGGCACATGAGAGAACAGGAGGGAGATGTCAAAATCAATGCTTTCAGTGAGGCAGATGCCCATGAGACAGCCCTGTATGCTATTTATCCCAAACACTATAAAATATACCCCTGTATTGAACACCGAGGGGAGGCTGCTCTTGTTAGAGTCTGACCCCCACTTCTGCAACCAGCAGCAAGGCAAGATGCTGCTCCTCATAGACCCTCGCTATTGTGCTGCTGACAAGCTGCCAAGAAAGGGAAAAAAAAAAAAAAAAAAAAAAGAGAAAAAGAAAATAGGTCGAACCCTCCCTGCTTCCTACAGCCCTCGGCAACACACGGGCTTAGTAAAACACACACTCCAGAGCTGGTGCCTAATTAGACACTGGGGTCTAATCTGCCCCTCTGAACTGCCCCCAGGCTGGGGGTGAGAGCAGGAGTTGTCAAGAGGGCAAGACTCTCACCTCCCTGCCCCACTGCCTGGGGAGGGTTTGTAGCACCCACAGTGCCTCCTGAAAAAAAAAAAAAAAAACCAAACCCCAAAAAAACCCAAACCAAAACCCAAAACCAACAAAACCTTAAATTTGTATTTCACAAGAACCCCCCTTGATTGAAGCGCTGCAGACAGAAACCATGAAGTCCCTGGCTCGCTCCCCCCTCCCCGTCCATCTCGGCAGTTAAACGTCTCCATGGTTAGAGATTTACACTTGATTTTCTGCCTTTCTGCGCTAGATAAGTCATTTTGAAATCCTGCTCTGCCCTCAGACACTTGGGGAGGAGCGGGGGGGGCTCCCCTTGGCGGCAAGCAGCATTTTCCTGGGCCCAGCATCAAAGCCAGCAAGCGCAAACAAAAGGGGTTTTAGAGAAGGGAGACCCTCAACCCGCAAGCCCATCGTTTAAAGGCAAAATTAATTTCTTTGCCGCTTAAGATTTGGAAGGGAGAGATCCTCCTCGCAGCAGCAGACAGCCTACCGCTAGGCAAAGCCCATCACAGCTAGGATCTGCTAAATCCTAATCCCCCAAGACACCAGGTACTGCCTAAACGCCTCTTCGTCCATATTTCACACTTCAGGCTCAGCAACGGAGGTGGAGAGGAGTGGTGGCTGGGTCACCACAGCCCCAGAATCAGTGCATTTTGGCCCAGAGGCATTGTCTGTGCCTAAGTCACTCCTGGGCAGACAGTAGCACCGGTTTTATACCTGTCCCCACCCAGGTCTGCTTGCAGAGCCAGACCTTTGCAGCCGTGTGAACAAATCTTTCCCCCATGGGTGGGATTCCTGCAAGGGCATCATCCCCACCAGCTCCTCTTCGGGATGGCAGCTCTGTTGTCTCCATGTGCTGGGAAATAAAAAAAGAAAAACCAAAACAAAAACCAAAAACCCCAACAGCCCCCCGTGACTGCAGGAAGGATGGCGTCAAGCTGCTCTTTAATTTGTCCTGGGTGTTCCCGTAATCCTGCACTCCACCCCAGTAATCCCTCCCTATCCAGGCTTCCAACGCGCAGAGCTGACTTTTTATTTGCCGTAACGGGAAGAAAAAAAACCTGATTATTTCCACCCCCTTCCCAATCACCCACATAACTGATTTTTTTCTTCCCCCCACCTTATATCTATTTTATTATCCCCAGACCCCCCCTCACTGCTCCAGTGACCCATGGACAAAGAGCACTGGTGGCAGCAGCACCCAGCCCTGGTCCCACAGGGCTCCTAGCAGCCACAGGCTCAGCCCCCAGCCCTGCAGCAGCATCTCTCCAGAGCACCAAACCCCAGTCGTTCAGGCTGCAATTTATCTGCACACACCACCTTTGTCAGGCAGCTCCGCAAAGGCCCGAGGGACTGCTGGGGGTGACGGGTCTCCCCGGCAGTCACACTCCTGCTTGCAGGAGCTAAGGTAATCACTAAAATAAGCGCTACTTTAAGACATATTCAGGCCTTTTTCTGCTTTTCCCAGTCTCCCCCATTCCTGTGCCCAACTACAGCACTTCCCAGTAGAGCTGGGGTTTGCTCAGCTGGCTGATGCTCTGGTTTGCAGCTGGGTCTGTGTCCCCACACCAACATCCTTGAGGGGACAGAGCTGATGACAACAGCACTGGGAACCCTGCCTGCCTTAGTTTTCGGGGCTGCTTCCCAGGCAAAGTGCCTGCAGCATGCCAGGACCATCCTCCCTGCCAGTCTTCCCTTTGGAAAGGGAATTTAGCTTCTTTGCCNAAAAAAAAAAAAAAAAAAAAAAAGTCAGCTGCTTTCTGCAAGCCTGAGTGCCTCTCCCACCTGCTGCTTGCCCCCCAAAACCAGGGAAACCCCATCAGCCACTTCTGCAGGAACTGCTTTTGCATCCCACAGCAATTTTGGTTCCTTGTCCCCAGCCCCACGGGCTACTTGTGCCGAGCCATGCTCCCTGAGTCGGGGTGTGCTGCACCCATGGGGACAACGATGCTGTCCCCTGCCGGGTCCCCTCAGCCATGTAGCACAGACTGTCTGAGAACTGCAGGGGAGCAGCTGGTTTGGAGAGCAAAGAGTCAAGCCCTCCAGCTGCTGGCAAACCCAAGAGACCTTCCCATCGCCCAAGTGCCCAGGTAAAACCATAACATCAAGGCACACGGCTGCTTCCTTGCAGAGCAAACTCCGTGGATGCAGCAAACAGCTTTAAAATCTGTGCTTTTTTTTCCCCCCTCCCAAATTAAATTTTCATTTAAATGATACGATTTGGAGCTCTTAACTCAATTTTTCCCAAGCCCGGGGCAGGCTGTAACACCAGCATTTCCACAGTCACTGACAGTTTGACACCAACAGCACAAAGCAGCTTGTTCTCCCAATCTCAAGTTTGATCTAAATTAAAAGAAGCAAAGACTTTGGCGTTAACCAACCTGTCAAAATGCATTAAAAATAAATGTCTCCCAGGCCTGCCTGGTGCAGGCTGCCTACCTGCACCGCATGCCCTTTGATTACCTGCCTTGCAAAACCCAGCTGACAAATGTGTCCCCAAGGAGGGCTCTCAGACTCCAATGCAGCCTCTTGCCGGCTGCATTTGTAATTTCCCCTGTGATAACCCCAAATTTAGCCCTTTTCTAGAAGATTTATTCATATTTAAATCAAACTGGAGCTCCTCAGCTATATGATTCCCCAACAAATGCAGAGCACCCGATTAGTTCTGGTTCGCTAGGGTGCCAGGGCTGCCTCCCGTTCTGTGCCAGCTCCTCTCCGAGGGGCTGGAAGGGATCGCAGCAGACCCGACCCCTTGCCAGGCACTGGCGAGGCTCCCCCCTCACTCCCAAGCACCCACCACTGACCTGCATTGGGAAATTGCCTTAAGGGATGCTGGGTGCAAGAGCTGTCATCACCCATTTCCCTCTAAGCATTAAGACCTTTGGAAATGAGGGGTGGAAAATAATAATAATCCATCAATTGCGTCTCTTGGGGCCTGCAGTTTTTGCAGCCTATTTAAGGGGGAAATTTGTAATTTTGCTGTGCTCTCGAGTGCGGGATGCTCCAGCTGAGATTGATGCTCTGGGAGAGGAAACCTCGAGTTTCCCTCTCCCCTCCTTGCTAAGCTGTTTTTTCCTTCAGGGATTTTGCATCCCCGCTGCTCCAAAGGCAGGATTAGGGATTTACATACAGGTGTGACACCAGGCAGACCTCAGCCCCCACCCCGGCTCCAGCTGGAGCTGCAGGGGCTCAGCCCTTACCCTGGCCCCATACCTCCCCAGTGCTCCCAGCACTACCAGACCCTTGTGCACGGGTAGAGGCGGGGAGGGGGGGAGCACACCAAAGCTCTGCCCCTGTTTCCTGCTGAGTGTCTAAAAAGTCACATTTTCAAGGCACACTGAAACAAAGCAAGGAAAAACCAGGACAGTGAGGACTCACAGCACCCACTGCTTCCACCGACCAGCCCCAGCCTGGTTTGTCAGAGGGCTCATCTTGTTCAGGAACACCTTTGAGCCAGACTGATTGTCCCCTGGGAGAAATACAGACACCTCAAAGTAGCTTCCTACAGGACTGAGCTCGCCCTGCTCATCTCAGACACAAGGAAACAGAATGGACTTTAAAAAAAAAAAAAAAAGAAAAAAAGAAAATCAGCGCTACACAGGAGGGGTATTTCTGTGTCCAGCAGCCCATCTCCAGGAGGAGCTCTTGCAGAGAGCTTCCCCTTATAACCTTCACAAAAACAGAGTAGCGTCCACAGCCAGCACAGGTTTTCGGTAAGGCACTGCTGTCCCCCCCGAGACAAATCCCAGCACTGGCTGCTGTCAGCTCAGCTGGGAACGGAGGCTCCTCAGAGGCAGAGGTCACAAACCCTCCTGCCAGGCTGGGGTCACACCACCTCAGAGCCAAAACACTCAAGTGGAGGGCAAAGGGATGTGCCAGCCCCAGCCGGGAAAAAGCAGCAGCAGCATTAAAGCAGACATTTGATTGCCTGCCCATAACTATCTGCTGCAGCTGAAGAGCTCCTAAAGCATCCCTGGCCACCAAAAGCCTTGTGGGATAGAGAGATCTCAGCCCATTTAGCAGCCATGGGACTTCTTGAGCATCTGAAGTGCTGTTAGCTGTCTACCCGCAGACATCATGTGCCTCTCCAGGCATTTAGATCATGGTAATGGGATATAAATATCTAATAGCTCAGAAAACGCTTTTGTACAAGGCTCCACAGCAGACCTTAACTCCCCCTTCTCCCTAGGTCAGGGTCTTCTGCTTGGATGCCCAATCTTGCCCCCTAAAAAGCACTTTCTCTTCTAAGTCCCTCTGTGAGAGCCACCCGTGTCTGCTCTGCCAAAGAAAATGTACTGGTTTAGATAATTGTAGTATTTACCTGGTTCTTGGAAGTGTTCTTCATTTGACAAGGTTCTGGATAAGATGAGGATAAGTGCTTCTTTAAATTGATCAAAGTGGACCTGTGGAAAAAAGGAAAAAAGGAGGAAATCAACTGGTGCAGATAATTGTCAGGCCAACAATCCAGCAGGAAGATGGGCAGCAATGCAAATCACTCAGACCACCATGCTGAAACAAGATCACGCCCATGTCTGCCAACAACCTTGGCAAGGGGCACGAACGAACCTTGGCTTGTTCGGTCTTGGGGCCTGGAGAAATGACAGCAAGCAACATGAAGACACAGCCAGCATCTTTGAGCGTGTGGAAAAAGTGATTGCTATCACAGAATGACCCAAAGCCACTGGTTTAACGCATCAGTTGGGGTTTTCCATCAAGCGAGAAGCTGAAACAACATGTGCAGAGGACCAGAGAGCACCTCCATCACTTGAGATGACGTGGCCAGAGTCAGTGGCTCCTACAGCGAGATACCAGTCCTGACCAGCGATGAGACGCTCAGTTGTGGAAATGCTCCACTGCCCTAACCAAGCTTCAGAAAACACTTTCCAAAGTGGATGGCAGAAAGTTGCACCCTTTCCAGGGCAGCCCTGCCCCGGCTCCTGCCTGCTGCAGCTCCGCAAGGGCTGGACTGGAAGTACCAGGTCTGATGCGTGGCTATGGGAAAAACTTGGAGGGATGACAAGGAGGGTTTCCCCCCCTCACCCCTTTTCCATCTGCATCTTCCTGGAAAGCCTCCTGCCTCACCACCACGAACAGTTGCAAAGGGGCTACAGCATCCTTCACAGCCGTGCTGGGGAATGTCAGCAATTCCAGCCGTGGGGGACAGAAACCCAGGGACAGCTGGGGAAGCTATTTGACATGGGTCAGCGGCGAGGCAGAGCTGCCGGCTACGATTTCTTTTGGCTAAATAAACCTTAGAAGAATTTTTAGCATTGAACAAGAGACTTTGTATTTAAAGAACCCGCTGAGGTTGCTCTCGCTGGCAGTCGATTGCTGTGAATCCGGCACGAAGGGCAGGAGCCACAGCCAGAGGGGATTTTAATGCCACTGGGGGAGGTAGAAGTGGCAAGGTCCAGTCTGAAGTTTGCCAGCTTGTTCTCATGGTTGAGCCAGCCCCAAAAAAAGAGCAACGTGCTCCCCAGCAGGCCGGGGATGACAGTGGAGCTGGGGGCTCAGCCACGGGCCCCCCGTGCAGGGGAGCACCTCACGCTGCAGCTCAGTTGGTGCAAGTCATGCCTGCGGTTTTAAACACAGCCTCCCTGAGTAATTGAACAGTTAGAAATATGTTCAGCAAAGAAACTTGTCAGGGATGCTTTTATCTGAATACTAATTGCTGCCATGCATTTCCAAACGCCGGTGTACTTCAGAAGGGCAGTTTACAGAGATAGGAGAATTTGCCTGATTAAAAAAACTTGACATTTAGACTAAATGAGGATGAATAAAAGATGAGGGTGTTCGGATAACTGGTCCCCTCCCCATGGGATCTTCTCAGGAAGGGAACAGTGACAACAGCCACAGGGACAGACAGAGCTGGTCCCTCGGACAGGTACTGGGGCTGGGTTCGGGTGGGACCTCATGGCAGCAAGAAAATAAAATAAAAATCACTTGGCATTACTCATGCAAACACACTAAAGGAGAGGGCAGAGCAAAACCACCTGGGCAGGTGCAGAGAGCTCTACTGACATGTAACCTGCTCTGCCTAACGAGCCCTGTAACTCGTGTTTGCCAAGAAGCACTAACGAAGGGGAAGAAGGAGGAAGAGACCCCAGCCCTCACTGCTGCAGCTGCACGAGGGACGGATGGCTCCAGCATCGAGGCTGCAGAGAGATTTTACCATGACCACGATGTCCAAAGGAACCCAGGGAAGATTAGGCTGCGGGACAGGAGGCGGCCATCCTCCAGCCTCCCATGCCAGCACCGCGGTCGGCTGCACAGCAGGAAAATCTAAAGTGCAAATCAGCAGCAAAGAGACACAACAGCGGGTGCTCGCACAGGCTCAGAGGGGTCCTGCAACGTCTTCCGAGCGGCAGCACCCAACTCTGTAGGTGTAGCCCAAGCTGGTAGATGGGGGGATATTTTTCTTCAGCAAAACTTCTGGCCCATCCTATAACCAGGAAAAATAGTATCTGTTTGTGGCGCACATTTAACCTTGGATGCTGCATGCCTGTACGCAAAGAGTACTTAAAGAGTTAGAAAAATGCAACTGTTAAAATTAAAGCTGTGCTCAAGTACAAGCCAGGCAAAGCAGCCTGTGGGACAGCAAAGCCACAGGCGCTACAACATCTCGTATTTTAAAGACAGCAATCCTTTGCCACTGCTTCCCAGCCACATCCTCGCTCTACATCCCCATCCAATTTAAATGCCAATGTGCTTGCAGGGGAGCATGTGCATCCCCAGGAGATACGGTGCAGGCAATGCCCACATCACAAAGCACCCCACATGTGTGTGCTCAGTACCTGCACGCCTCCAGCACCCGTGTGCTGTCACAGAGTGCCACACTCCTGCCTGGAAAGCCCAGGCCAGGGAGGCTGTGGGCTTCCCACAAGTGCAAGGAGCACTTCCACGTGGGCAAGCACAAGTCTGCAGCAGTAGCCTTTGGTTTTTGCTTAGAGAACTATTCCAGCAAAAGGATGGGTCTGGACAGCCCTTGGGTAGGAAAGCACTGACTGCAGCAGCGTTGCACAAAGCACCATCCACTTCTGGAAAACAGCCTCAGACACTCAAGCCAACCCAAAAGCTTTACAAACGCAAGGCAGAAAGCATACAGCAGCAAAACAGTGTCAAGGTATTTAAAGTTTAATGCTCTGTTCAATATGCTCGACTGAATTTGGAAGATTTTGGAACTGCCAACTCATGCATCTGCTCACGGGGGTTTCAAACGGCAACTCAAGGGCTGATCCAAACCAGCTCAATGCCAGCACAGTTTGGGAGGCAATGGCACAGCAAGTGTTTGCGCCCACCCAGAGGTGTGGATCAGGGTCAGGATGCATGTCCCTGCAAACCCCACAGCGAGACCAGGGCTCTGCACAGTGCTGGGGACATGTTAAGTCCCTGGTGAGGAGAATTTTCCCAGAACACATAAATCAGAGGCAAACAAGACTAATATGCCAACGCAGGCACAGCAAGCCCAGCCCAGCTTCCCCGCAGTAATCAGGGACCAACCAAGCTGCTGGCTGCTGAGCAACCCCAGCACCTTTGAGAAATCTTGACACCTGCTTTAAAGCAAGTTTCCTGTGAAGCCATGACTTATTAGCACTAGAAAGAAAGCAAGCATGTGCCAAGCTACCTGCTGCTTCTTGCTATTTGTCCCTGCAATGCAAAGCAGCAGTCTGCAGCCCCGGTCTCTTGGGGGCAAACCAGCATCAGTGGCTCCTTCCAGCTCCCTCTCCTTCATCTTTGAAGAGAGTCCTTTTCCCCAAAGCCCTGTCCCTGCTTGCAAACTCCGACCAGCAGCGGCAGCCAGAAGGTTGCAGAGGGAAATGTCAGGTGGGGAAGACATAGGAACAGGTCAATCTTGCAACCAAGTCTCCTGCCTGGCACGCAAAAAGCCACCGCGCATTCAGGGCAGCGGCGTCACAGTGGGCTCAGAGGGAGTATATTTGCAAGAGGTCACCAGCCAAAGCATTGAAAGGAGCTGACAAGTTAAACCCCACGCCGCGGTGTCCTTGCTGCAGGCTTGCTAATGCAATAGCGCAGGGGCAGGATGAAACCCGAACTCCCCATCCCCACTTGAGGACGGCTGCGAAGGACAGTCCTTGCGCAGGGTCCGGAGGTGCCCGACTTACCCCCCCCTCCCAGCAAATCATATAACCGTAGTCATTGCTGCGGCCCATGAGCGCTGTCCCCAAGACACCGCTCCGCATTAGCTGCTAATTAGCGGGCACTGTCTCTCGGAGGCTAGACGAGAAGGGCACTCCTGCACGCATCCTCTCAGTCCTGCAGTCAAGTGCGAGGGGCCGAGGAAACAGCCTTCCCTGAGGAATCCCAGGAATTGCTGTGAGCATCGCCTCCGCACGCAATCGCGTGAGGAAAGCAGTTCTGGGATGGTTTGGCTCTGCCGCGAGCCAGGGCAGGATTTATACACCCTCGCCAGACCCCGCAGATACCACGTACCCATTAATTCCCAAAACATCGCACAGAGCAGGGGAGGCAGCGTGTCCCAAGCCGGGATGCCAGCTCAGCTCCCGGTCCAACTAAGCAGCCCCACGACAGTGCATTCATCCCCAGAGCAGAGTCCCCCGGCACAAAAGCAAGCACGTGGCCCTGCCGAGTTGCCCCTCGGCAGACAAAACCATTGTCCCCCCCTGCTGTCCCCCTCCCCGGTGCCCTCCCATAAAAGCCAGCCCCTGGAAGCGCAGACAAAGACTGCTCCCACCACCGAGAGGGACCATCTGCGGCAAAGAGTCGGCGGGGCAGGTGCAAGAAGCCTGTGCTCAGGGAGCAACATGTTTGCTGCTATTCTCCCGATGAGCTCCCTAGGAAACCCAGAGGATTCGATAGCTATTAAGTCAGGCTCGCGCTTAGACATGGGCCATTGCGGCTGCCAACAAGCACAAATGCTGGGGAGATGGGAGGAAATGCAGGATACAAAGATTATTCTGACGTTCAAGTCACAGGTTGTGAGTGAGAACCGTCCCTAAAGACAAAGGGGGGAAATAAAATAAAAATGCTCCTTGGAATGCCTCACGTCCAGGGACAGCTTGCAGGGATGGAGCTCCTGGCTGGGACGGGGCGAGCGTGACCCAGCACTCGGGATGCTTTAGTAGGGGCTTTTTGGTGCTGCTGGGCTGAGCCTTTACTGCATTTAACTTTGCTTTCCACCCACTCTGAGCAGGCCACGGGGATGAGCACTGTCTCTTTAGCCCTGACCAGCTGTGACAACCACATCTTTAGTACTGCTCTTCCTTTCCCTCTATCCCACCATCCTATGAGCGGCAAAGCCAGATAACAGCATCCAAGCAGCAGAAGCTCAAGACGCCTGAGCAGCATGGAAAGTCTCCGGTGCTCAAGCAAATGCCACGCTGCAACTCCAAAGGTCAGAAACCTCAGTCTGGATCCATTCATGCTCCAGCACCACTTGCTGTCAGCAGAAGAGCTACAGCCCCAGGGCAGGCAAGGAAGAGGAGGATTTGTTTGTTAAAGGAATTACTTTGTTTTGTGAAAGCTGCAGTTTGATAGGAAATTCGAGTCAGCATGGCTGCTTAGCTCGTGTCTATCGAGAGCCCTGGCTGCCCTGCTCTGCGTTTTCTGATTTTGACAAGCAGTGAGGGGATTTCAGGGTGATATTGAGGGAAGCATCGAAAGCACTCTGAGCACAGCGTGCTGGGAAGGAGGGAATGCAGGAGCACAAGGACATCCATGCTGAATACAGATGTCCAAGGGCAAGCAGCTTCTGCTCAACAGCCTGGCATTTAACTCTATAAAGGTACAACCACAACTGAAAAAATCGCTTTGGAAAGCATGGTGTGCTCACTGGCCACAGCTTCCCTCCTGCTGCAGCCCCACAGAAGGAAGGAGCCATTTGTCCCCAAAAACATATCCCAGGTGGGTCTGTGATAACCACAGCTGCGTGTGGACACCACCACCAGGTAACGTGGACAAAGGCAGCTCAGCCAGCGACTGCTGGCATTGGACAATATTCTCTACTTCAGAGAAACGTGCATGACTGCATGCGGCCCCACCAGTTTAACTACAGCTTCAGTCAATGTAAATCACAGGCTCAAGCCCTGGCTTTAGGTCCCCATCACATCCCAGGCTCTGCAGAGTTTGTGCAAGCACCCGGTGAGCTGGTTCGGGGAGATGACCCAGGCCAGAAGCAGCACTTAACCGGTGCTGGGGGGCACGCGTGCTTTGTAAGCCAGCGCGCGCTTGGCCGAGCCCCAGCGTGGGTGCAGGGACAGCAGGGACCCAGCACTTGGTCTAGCCTTGGACAAGGGAAAACACACCCTACATCAGTGCAATGCCAGCACACCAGGCTGAGCATGAAGTGGTGGTTTCTGAGAGTTTCAGACTGCCTCTAGTCAGGGAAGACATACCAGTGAGCAGTTTCCTTCCCAGTTACCACTAATCCCCCTCTCAGAAGCCACCCTGCGCCCACCCTGCTCAACAGAACAACAGACACTGCAAGTCCTGCAGCCCCAGAGTCTTGGGGATGTTGGATATTCACAAATTACAGACATTCAGCTTCTTTCCATCACCCTCCCATGTGCACAGGAGCAGCTGCCTGGCACTGCCTTGCTCCCAAGCCCTGGACCCCCCCATCGCCCCAGCCTTACCCTGCCTAGAAGGTTGCCTTGGAGGAGGGTCTGCTGCAGCGCCGGGGCCACCTCCTCCAGGTGCAGCACATGGCAGAGGTCGGTGAGCTCCTCCTGCCCCAGGGACCCTGTGCCCGTGCTGTCAAAGCTGTCGAAGAGCTCCTTGAGGCGAGCTTCATACTGGTCCTGCTCAGCTTCATCCATCCCATAGCCTGCCACGCTCACCTGCGGGGAGAAAGGGCCAGTGAGCATCGACCACAGCACGACATCCAAAGGCAAAAAAACCCCAAGGGCTGGTTCAGGGGCAGCCCACGAGGCCGTTTGCTGCAGTTTTTGTTCCCATGAAGTGAATTTGGTGCTCTACCACCCCTCCAGCCTCTTCCACCCCACCGGGTGAAACCAGAAGTCGCACAGCAGAAAGACCAAGGGGAAAAAAGCCTGCAGAGCCAAACCCCCCGGGGGAGGGCAGCCCCAGGTTGCACGTCCCTACCTGCCACCTCACACTGGCTCCACGAGCTGCTTATTTGGCTCAGCTGGAGCAGCTGAGGTGCTGCAGGGGAAAATTGTTCCCTTGAGCTTTTCTGGTTCCCAGGTGTTGCAGGTGATGCCTTAGCGAGGAGATAAACAACAATCCTGGCAGTAAAAGCTCACCAGCAGCAGGGAGCAAAGCATGGGGCTCTGTCTGCAGAGGGCAGGGCAGGAGATCCCAACCACTGCCTCCCCTTCCACCCCAAACGCTCCAGGCCAGCCAGCCACTGCATACACCTCCCTCCACAAACGCAAAACACATCACTGCACCAAATATGCTCCTTTTTATGCTGGCCTGGGTGCAGGGAGCCCCAGCGTGCCGTCAGCCCTGTTGGTGCCAGCACGCAGCATCTCTGCTTTCCTCCACAGCCCCAGCACAAAGCCACATGGTGTCCTGTGCCTGGGGAGGACACGACCCTGCTGGGTCACTGCCCAGTCCCATGGCATTCACTGCACTGCTTTCCTTTAGGTACTTCAGCTCAAACCCTGTCTGAAGGCAGAGAAGTGTTGGACAGGGGACACTGCTAGGGTGGCAGCAAACCCAGCCCCAGAGAAGAAATGACCCGAGCATGGAGACAGCTGAGACATATCTAGTCTCCTGCACCAGCAACCAAACCCTGGGTGGTTTCTCCTCCACTCACCCAAGGGCTTCATCCCCTCCTCCAAGTCAACAATTTTTCATCTGTCTCATCCCATCACTAACCAGAGCATCGCAGCCCCAGGAACTGTTCTGGGAGGGAAATTTCCTGTCCGAAATGAAGGATTTGGCTGGCGTCCATTTACCCAGCCTGGCTGCGGGGCTCCCCGCCGGCTCAGGGCAGAAGCATAACCCACTGCCATGACACAGCCTTGGCGTGCATGGCCACTGTGGGGGACATGCCACCACCCCAGGGGGCACGATAGGCACCACCACGGTCGTCACCGGGGCACACCGAGTGGCAGCAAGCACTGCAGGGACCTGGCGGCCCAAGGACACAACCCCAGAATGCTCGGCCAGCCTCAGACCATCGCCCAAACGCCAGCCAGGTCTCCGTGTGAATTTTGTTTTGCCCATCTTGCTACAGGTCTTCTCAGCCAGATTTCCCAAAGCAGGGTCCTACCCAAGCCCCCTCGTTGTCCAGCTCTGCTATGGAGCCGTCGCCTCCCCTCTTCCCTCTCGGCATCGCAGGGCTCCCACAGGCTGCGGCTGCCTGTGTCACTGGCCGTGCTCATGGACATCCCAGAACAAGCAGAGCTGCCCTGACTGCAGGGTGCAGTCCGATTTCACCCCCCTGCCCACCACCGCAGCCTCGAGAAAGACGCTGATCTTCAGGAGCATCGTGAGCCACCACAGAGGGGCAATCAGAAAAGCCTGTCCCACCAACGCGGCTGGATAACTGGGGAAATCCCCGGGGCAGACACTGCAGCAGCCGTGTCCTTGGTTTTGCTGCCTGCAGGAGCAGATGCCAATGCAAAGCAGCATCGGGCTCCCGCGCCTGCTGAGGGATGCAGGGCTGGTGCCAAGCGGCATGCAGGGTCCACAGGACAGAAATAGCCCAGCCCGGCCGTCCTTCCTCCCGCACTGACATGGGCAAGGATGGCAGCATCACCAGAGCTTGAGAGTGGACAAAATCCCTCCCCACCCCTGTACCTGAGCCTCACACCCTCAGTGTCCCCCCGTTCTCCCCTGCTCCCACCCCAGATGCCTCTTGAACTGCTTTAGCAAAGCACCCAAGCGCTGCAGGGAGGAGCGAGGGTGAAGACGCATTTGCATTCAACCCAGGGCACAGAGGAGGAGTCAGCACCCGAAAACTCGGGTGCCTGCAAGCAGAAGGAAGGCAGCAAACTAGTTTCCGTTCTCACGCCGGCAACCCCATTTCTCACCCATGGTTCAGCACACATGGGGATCGACAGTGGAGAGCCCTGCCCGCCCCAGCCATACACCCCGGCAGCCCCAAAACTCACAGCTGAGCCTGCAGCAAAGGACACTCTGAGCTCTGGAGCTTTCCTGGCATTTTTGCCTCTCTATCTTCAGGGTCAGCCACCTCCTGCCCCCAGAGACCTCTCCAGCACCCGACTAATTCCACGCCACCAGAACCAGTTCCCCCAGTCAGACAGCATGGAGAGCTAAACGCCACCTCCCAACGTGTCCCCGAGCACCCATGCTGCTGGAGCATTGGGGTCACCCGCTCTCGGTGCCGTACCAGCAGGCAGCCCCAAAAAACTTACCCCGGATGATTCCGGATGGGCTGAGGGAGGAGGCACTGGGGAGCCCATAAAACCAGCAAGAAAAATACGATCCCCAAAGGAGAAGAGCATCGGGTCCACAGTCCCTGCCTGCGGCCAGACCTGCCCTACAGCCCAGGTGAGTTTTTGGCAAGGGCACGGTGGCCCCGGCAGCCTCACACGTCCCCATGGCAAGGGATGGTCAGAGCTCACCGGGCTCCTCACCAGCTTGGCATGGCCCAGCCACCCCTGCGCAGCCCGGGGAGGGGATTTCATGCTTTCCAGCATAAAAAGCATCAGAAAAAAAATAAAGAAGGGCAATGCTCTTCGCCTACCTGCAGTCAGTCAACGACGGCAAGCTGCCGGCAGCGAGGCGATCCCGCACGCATCCTGTGCAACCTCCATCTTAGGAAGCCAGCTCCGGCACGCAGCCGGCTGCGCAAGGTGACCCAAGATGCCTACTCCCGGCTGAANGGGGGGGGGACCCACCAACCCTCCTACCTGATGAGCTCGTGAGGCTGCCTGGCATCACCCAGCAGTCAAAATAATGAGGTCAGTGGCATCAGAGACACAGCGTGCACAGACACCCGCACGTTGGAGCTGCCTTGCGGGATCGGGGATGGGAGACTGGCAGCAGAGAAAGGGCTAAGAGGGGAGGCGGGGGGGGAACACAAGAGGCACACAAAGCCAGAATTAAACTCCAGCCTTTCATCTCCACTCCAGATGGGCCAGCAGCTGAGATGCAGGAGGGCAGCCCAGAGCCGGCAGGATAATAGGGGCGGGCGGGCAGCAGCTGAGCGGGGCCTCCCTGGTCCCCTGCGAGGAGGAGAGGGGCCATTCCCCGCATAGGGTATCACTTAGTTCAGATTTATAGCTGGCCTTCTGTGTCGTGTTAAAACCCCCCAAATGCTTGGCTTGAGCAGACAGTGCAGAAAGGTGCAGGTTTAGGAGAACTGCTTGGGCTCATAACCGCATTATTCTTTATTTCTCCTCTCCCTATAAGTCCTGGGAAGCAAAGCACTTGGGGATCATGAGAAGAGGAAGTTTTCACCAGTGGTTCTTTCCTTCCTTTAAATCCACCCCCTCCTGAGAGCCAGATAACCTTCACAGCGCACAATGTAGAGGCCCGATACGACTAAATTCTCAGCTAAATTTAACTCAAACAATATAGGTTTAAACAGTAATTACTGCTTTGCATATCAAGTGCCTGGAATCAATATCAACCTCCAAGCTTTACCCTGGAACTAAGGAAGACACAGATTACCTGGTCAATCAATGGCACCATCAAGTAAAAACTACACTTAGCGCAACGCCTTTTTTTTTTTTTTTTTGTGCAAAACAGTATTAATGCAAACAGCACGCTTGCTGCTGCACAGTGGCACAACATGGAGGTTTCAGGGATGCTCTGCCCGGATGCCCCCCGTGGGCTGCATCACCAACCACCCCTATCCAGAGCTACGGGATATACCACCTCCACCCCAACCAGCCCCCCACAGAAGGCAGTGGTGACCTCAAGCAAGTCATCTCCTCCAAGGGACAGCAAGGAAAACGTTGCTTTCGGTGCTACTCGATTACCTCGACTCAAATGAAGGCCTGGCAATTAGCAGCGAGTAAGCACCCAGCGGAGCGGCAGCACGTGGCCACCTCCAAAACACAAGCACCCGCTCCCCGAGACATAACCGTTCCGTGGGGTCCGCCCCATGCTGAAGAGCAAGGCCATGCATGGGCAGGTTAAAAGCAGCTTGCCCTTCCCTCTGTGCTCAGGACAACCAGGACGATGTGAACACAGCTGGCAAAACCCACCAGGACCCCAGTTTTTAATGGCAGGGTTTAGGACGAGATGCCCAGCAGCCACCAAAACGAGACCCTCGAGCCATTGTTGGAAAGCCAGAGCTAGGGTTGTCTCATCTAACTCATTATCTCCTTCCCCTAATGAACCATCCATCTCATCCATCACAGCTGGGGCTAAGCTGCCATGATTCACTGCATATATCCCCAAACCCCCACGCTGCTGCCTGTGTAAGGGCGATTTCTGAGCTCAGCCCACCCTGTAACACCCCATCCCCTCTTGGGGAGCAGTGGCTCCACAGAAGGTCACACTGAGAAAGCAAAGGAAAAGGGTAGAAAAAAGCCCCAAAGGACAATGGAGCACCCAAATATCGGTAAATCACTCGACATCATGCCCGGCTCTTCAAGGGTCACCACCAAAGTCAGCTTTACAGCTGGCGGTTCCTCCTCCCCATTGAGCACGGTCATAATTTTTGCAGCGCAGCCCTGGCTGCTCTGCACCTCAATGCCACCTCGCACCGTGCTCCCCAAAACACAGCCAAACCCTCCAAAGTTGGCAGAGAAAAGAGATTCTGTTAACCAAGCTCCACTCCAGATTAGCAAAGCAGCGATGGCATATAAAGCGCTATAAATTTATGTAAAGAGCTTCAAAAGAAGCGCAGTGTTTTGAATATTCACGCCACCCCGGTATTTGCATTGTAATAGGGGCCTTTCAATAAGCAGCCTTCCCTTCAATAAGGAAAAACAAAGCGCCCATCTGTTTTGATTTTGCAAATCGGGCTGGAGTTGCACTGCAATAACTCAGGGGGCCCTGGGTGCGATAAAGCCCAAGGTATAGGCACAAAGCTGATTATTTCAGAAGTAAACAAAGCAAGCCGGCAATTTATCCAGCGACGCCTCGCGCGCCGGGAAATAAGGGATTCGGTAATTCCTGCGGAGCTCAGCCCTGCGCCGGCTCCGATAAACCCGGGCCGTGCTGAATCACGGCGATAACGCCGCGCATCCGTCGCGCTGCGGGGACCGTGCGGCGAGCTTCGCGCCGTCACCGCCGGTTCGGTGAGCGAATGAGAAAGACGGGCAGGATGAACGCACTCACCCAAACTGACACCCACTTGTCAGTGGGCGACCCTCCTGGGCTGCGGATTTGGGTTGTCCTGGCTCACGGCCTCAGCTCCATCCTTACCCAGATGCGCCAGAGGTGACGGGGCCCACGGTTTGCAACCAGACAGCAGATGCCGTCTGCCGTCCCGGTGACAGCGAAGGCTTCGCCAATGACAAAACAACCGCTGTTATTAATTCCTCCAGCCGCAGCCTGCTGCTTTCTCAGCTCAGCCCGGGGAGAGCTGGTCCAGACCCCACTCCCACCC
>VYZV01044785.1:115192-129485 GCA_013401275.1 Pandion haliaetus | reverse complement strand
CCCCCCCCCGCCCCATAGCCATGCGTGCTCTTGCCCCGCTCTGCCCTCAGGCGTCCAGCTTGATGCCATAGTCCTGGAGTCGCCCTATACCAATATCCGCGAGGCGGCCGCCCACGTCCCCGTCACCAAGGTGAGCCTGGGGGCTCTGCCCACGGGGTCCCCCTGCGGTGACAGGTACGGGGGGCTCTGCCCACGGGGTCCCCCAGCAGCGGCAGCCCCAGCTGCCCATAGAGCAATCAAAGCCATGACTTAGCACCCCCCCAACTCTCTCCCTGGCAGATCTACCGCTACTTCCCAGGTTTCGAGTACCTCATCTTGGACTCGCTAGCCCTGGCCAACATGTTCTTCCGCAGCGACGAGAAGTGAGTGTCCAGAGGGCTGGGGTGCAGCCGTCCCCGCGGGGCTGATGCTGGGACCACCTCGCTGGGTGTGGAGGGGGTTGGACGTGTCACACCATGCAGTCCCTGCGCTCTTATTTGTGTTCGCCCAGCTTACTCATGTTTTAGAAGTGGCTTTTTATTTGCATAACTTCAGCTATCAATATCACTATTGAGCAAAGTCCACAAGCCAACATCCTTTTTTTTGAGCACTACGTGCTCGAGTCCCGCCCACGCTGCAGCATACACCCGCTGTGGCAGCAGCATCCTTCCCCCTCTGTGTTTGTGGGTGACTTTGCTAAAAGCCACCTGGTTCACAGGTGTTTTTGAAGCCTGAGCACCCTGTGTTGTGGCTTTAAGGTTATTAGGGTGCTTGGTGCTGCCGGGCTGGGGGCAAGCAGCGTGGGCAGCACCCTGGGGCAGTTCAGCTGCCCTTGGCTACCGCTGGGCTAGGCTGGCTCTGAAAGGCAGTGCCGTGGTGATGGGGGGGGTGTGTGTGGTGTGTGTCAGGGTTGCTGTGGGGGCTTTTAGCAGCACCCAGGGGCTCCCACGGGTCTGTCGGCTCTAGCGTGACTCCTCAGCGCTGTGCTTGCTGCCCACAGTGTGAAGGTGCTGGCCTGCCCGCTCCTCATCCTGCACGCAGAAGATGATACTGTGCTGCCTCTGCACCTGGGCCACAAGGTGGGGACCACCATCATCTCTGCATGGGCTTTAACTGGGGCAGGTGCTGGTTTAGACTGGTTTTGGGGGGGGCTGGCCCCAGGGTCCTAAGGAGTGGGGTTGGGGTCCCCTGTGCATGCTGCTAACCACACTCCCACCCCCCCTGGCAGCTCTTCGAGATGGCACACAGCGCCTACAAGGACAAAACCAAGGTGAAGTTCATTGCCTTTCCCAAAAAGCTAGGCCTGGGCCATGACTACATCTCCTTTAACCCGGAGCTGCCCACCCTGGTGAAGTAAGTGCTCTTTGCAGAAATGGGGGGGGGGNGGGGGGGGGGCATAGAATGAGTCTTGGCCTCTTCCAGGGGTGCATCCTCCCCTGCTGCAACCATACAGCTGCCTTCCCCCTGCTCCTTCCCCTCCCTACAGTGCTTGCTGGCATCGATTTTTGTGTTCCAGTCGCTCCTCACTGCCCTGAGCCTGGCCTCAGCCCCAGTGTCATAGAGAGGTGGTCTTGGGGACAGCCCCCAGCTCCTCTGTGCCCTGTGTGCAGGGACGCAGCTTTGCTCTAAGCCTAGCTCAGACCCATATCCAGGGATCAGAAATCAGGCTCTCAAGCAGCACTGGATGATCAGTGGTACAGTGTAAGGTTTATTGCATCTCGTTGCAGAGACTTCTTGAACATTAAGTGATGCCAGCCGCTGCATGCAGCGACCACAAGCACTCCCTCAAACCCACACCAGGAACCCCTCGTTGCACTGAACTTACTGCTGTATGTAATAAAAACTACTGGGAAACTTTCTAATTTGCCCACTGCCTTGAGGATGCTGGGTGTGACACAGGGGATGGAGATAGTGCTGTGATCGGGGTGCTGCTCCTGGGACAGGACCACGCAAGCCGTGACTGGGAGCATCATACAGGGCAGTGGTAAAGGTACAGGGACCTGACTGCAAACACCCCTTAACCCGCTGGCGCCTTAGGACTAGCAAGAGCTTCACCCCAAGTCCTGCTTCAGCGTCACCTGCAAGGGCTCAGACAGCTGTGCTGCCCCCCCCCAGCCCTGGCCGAGCCCTAGCAACTCGCCCCTTACACCCGCTTTCTGCATCAGCGTTGGTGCAAGCGAGCCCAGTCCCTAATTTTAGGCTTCGGCAAACAGCCCCTTGGACTCCAACGGCACTTTCATTTTTAGCACCTATGCAAGCAGCAGGGTGACATGGTTTCACTTTCTGCACAACACTTATGTTATAAAAATCCCCCCCACCACTTCCCCGTCCATAGGAAAGCTAGCAACAGCAACACAGAGACTAGACAGCAGAGACAATTTTACAGCACACGTGCTCACGTTCACCAGCTGCGGCCGGCGGCAGCTCCGTGCCCCTACGCCGCCGTGCCATTGAGGGTCTTGTCCTCGGCCGCATCCCGGGGCTCGTTGGGCGGTGGGATCTTCAGATCGGAGGGCTCCACGTGCCAGATGTCTCTGGCGTACTCCTTGATGGTGCGGTCACTGGAGAACTTGCCGGCTGCCGCGATGTTCCTGATGACCATCTTGGTCCATGCTTTGGAGTTCTGCAAGGAGAGCGGTGGGACGGTGCGGCCGGAGGCTTGCGCCCGTGGGTGCCAAGTTGGCCCCGAGAGCGGCTTTCAACCCGGGACTCCCTGCAGCAGCACGGCCAGGACCCTCCTTGCCAGGATCCCCACCAGACCCCTTCTCCGGGATGGGATGCTGTACTCCCATCACAGCTCCCCCACCTCGACCCCAGGTTGGCACTCACCAGGTACAGCTCGCTGACGTTCTCCTGGCATTTGACGTAAGCTTCATAATCTGCAAAAACTTTAAACCTGTAGCAGCGAAGAAAGGGGGAGTCAGCGACAGCAGAAATGCGTAGCTGGGAGCACACGGCAGCGGCTGGTGGCTGCAGTGCACGGGGCTCGGGCTGCCAGATCTGGAGCTTCCTTCAGCACAAACACTTCAGACAAATTCATCCTCCCCAAGTCCTGTTTGTACAAAGTCATACAAGCCCACGGGTGCTGCGGCACGGGCTGCACCTCAGCTCACCGGGAAAACATTTCCCCGATGCAAGTGCCCATGGCCCTTGGCTACTTAATGCTCCAGCCAGGAAAACCCTTGAGATACCCAAAAGCATCTATCATTTGGCGAGGGCTGTGCACCCAAATGCATCTTGGCCTTAATGTACTCCAGGCTTTAACACGGCAAGCGTGACGTGCCATACATGGAAAGCCTTTTGTGCCCATGGAGCATCAATCGCTCTTCCACGGGCACATCAGGGCCAGAAAATGGGAGCTTAATCAGCCAGAGGCTGGATGGTTGGTGCAGGGGGCTGCTCTGCACAGGCGTGGGGAGTTTGGTGGAGAGACCCAACCCAGGGGATGGATGGCATCCCAGGCCTCACCTGTCATGGTGGAAGAGCATGTTGACCACATCTTTGAAAAGGTCAGGCTCCTTCGGGGAGAAGAAGCCACTTTTGATCTGGTCAATGGCTTCCTTCAACTCGGGGAGCCGGTCGTAGTACTCCTGGGCATTGTACCTGGTAGGGAAGGGTTGATATGAGATGGTGCTGCTCCAGCTGCCCATGGTAGCCCCCCTGCCGCATCCCCAGCCCTCACCCTTTCCTGTCCAGCTCCGCGACGTCCTCCACCCTCATGCCGAAGATGAACAGGTTTTCCTCTCCAGCCTCCTCGGCCATTTCCACATTGGCTCCATCCATGGTGCCGATGGTCAGAGCTCCATTCAGCATGAATTTCATGTTCCCTGTACCCGACGCCTCTGTGCCCGCCGTGGAGATCTGCTCTGACAGGTCGGTAGCAGGGATCACTGCCAACAAAACACACGGACACAAGGGGCTCACGGTGACCAGCTTTGGGTTTGTATTGTGCCGAAAGACCTTAGATCTGCTGTCGTGCAGTGATGGAGCCATGGGCTGGTGGACAACCACAGAGCGGGCATCCCCCCGCCACAGCGTGCCCCACGTGGGCTACCTTTCTCTGCCAGTGAGACCCTGTAGTTCTCCAGGAAGATGACCTTCAACTTGCTCCCCACAACGGGGTCATTGTTCACCACCTGAGCAACAGCATTAATGAGCTTGATGATCATTTTAGCCATGTGATATCCTGGGGCAGCCTAGGAAAAAAGCCATGGGTGAGCCCGGAGGGCTGGTGCCAGAGGCAGGAGAGGAGCACCCAGCCCCCACATGCCCAGGGAAGCACCCACTCAGTCCTGCTCCCATCCCTCATCCACCTCATGTGTTGCGCCACCAAGTTTTTGGGGGCTTGCATGCCCATGGGCAGCAGAACCTCGCTTGGGCTGAAGCCAACAAGGGCCGCCTCAGGGCTTCCCAGAGGGCTTCAGGGATGCAACCTCACAAGAACATCTGCACCCAAATCCCCTAGGGCATTTTCAAGGACTTCTTCCCAAATGCCTGAAACTCCTGAGCCAACTTACCTTGCCCCCAATGATCACTGTCCTCGGCACAAACAGCTTTGCAGGATCCCTCCTGATGCCTGGAGAAGACAGCAGTGCAGTGTCACCCTCTGTTCTAGCTGCAGCCCCAGGGCATAGGGATGCTCGTGCACCCCCAGGGAAGCCTGTCCTCTTGGGGCGTGCGGTGGCTTACGGTTGTACATGGTGATGATGTGCAGGCAGTTCATCAGCTGCCGCTTGTACTCGTGGATCCTCTTCACGTGCACGTCGAACATGGAGGAAGGGTTGATCTTCACCTTGTACTCCTTCTCCAGGTACAGCGCGAACTTCACCTTGTTCTCCTGGGCGCGGGCAGGGAGCCCGTCAGCCCCCAGCCTGTGCTCCCCCTGCCCGTGTCCCCCCTCATGCCCGCACCCCTCACCTGCTTCACTTTGGCCACATCCCGGATGAAGAGGTCGTCGTCCACAAACTTGTGCAGCTTTGTCAGCTGGCTCAGGTCCCGCACGTAGTCCTCCCCTATTTTCTGCAACAGGAACACAGGCACACGCTGACCACGGGATGGGGGCGGCCGCCTTCATCCGGCGCCAGCGGGACTCGGGTGAGATGCAAACAGAGCTTGACCATTTAAAAGATGTAAATGGCTGAGGTTGGAGTGGCGTCCCCCGGGGACAGCGTCCCTGGGGTTGGGAAGGGTCGGGGGTCAGCGTGTTCCCCCCACGCCATTACCTCTGCGATGAGCTCCGCCAGCCCTGGGTTGCAGAGCAGGAGCCAGCGCCGCGGGGTGATGCCGTTGGTCTTGTTCTGAAACTTCTCCGGCTCCAGCGCTGCGAAGTCTTTGAAGCTGAGAGGATGAGGAGGGGACAGCTTCAGGCTCACCCACCTGGCACCACCACCGTTTCCAAGCCGAGGGTCATCCACTATCCCCACCATCCCCTCCCTCCCCGCACTTACACTTGAGTCTTGACTATTTCGGAGTGGATCTTTGCCACGCCGTTGATGGCATGGGAGCCGACGATGCAGAGATGGGCCATGTTGATCCTCTTCGTGCCTCCCTCCTCTATCAGGGACATCCTCCGCAGCCGGTCCACGTCGTTAGGGAAGAGGGATGCGATGTGCTGCCGGTGGAGGCAGGAGAGGTGGTGAGCGGTGCCGATGTTTAGGGATGTCCCACTCGATGGCTCCCAAAGAGGGGGCCACAGTAGTGTCCCCAGTGCATTCAGCACCAGCCAGAGCAGTGGCTTTTTACTCCAGAGTTACGGTGCAAACCCCCTCCAAGGGATGCCCTTCCCCAGCATGGATGTCTCTGGACAGAAGGACCCCCCAAGCCCCCCCAGAGAGGGGCTTGTGGGCACATGCTTGGCCAGCTTCGTGCTGCCAGACCGGGAGGCCAAACCACCACCTCCTTTGTACCCCCAACCTCATCCTCTTCCAGGATAAATTTGGCATTTAGGGAGCAAAGCAATGCCAACAGGTAAGTCCCTGGAGCAATGGGTGAAGTCTTTAAAATAGCCACTAACTGGGGGATGCCAACAGACTGGTGGGAAGGGCTTTCCTGCACACCAGCCTCCCAAAATACCAGCCAGAGCCACTCGGCCGCATACCCAACATCATCGGTTTGTGCGTTCCCCTAGTCCCAACAGCACAATGCTTGCCACCCCCATCCCCCTCTCCGGAGAGGGCTCCTGCACTGCCCCAAGGCACTTACATCCAGGTGTCTCTGGTTGATCTCGTAGATGATCTGCAGGTGTCTGGGGAGCAGCTTCTCCACCAGGTCCACCGGCCAGCGCTCCAGGGCTTCGGGGAGCACTGTGTGGTTGGTGTAGGCAAAAGTCCGCTTGGTGATATCCCAGGCCTGCCGCGGGAAGAGCCGGTGTTGAGCGGCGAGGATGGAGGCAGCCCCAGGTGGGTGCCAGCACCTGGTCATGGTCCTCCCGCAGCAGCCAACAGCATGGCCAAGCCAGCTCCTTCAAGTCCATACTGGTTAAACCCAACCTGACTGCTCCACATCACTCCTCAGGCCACCAGCAGCGACAAAACTGGTTCCCCAGCTCCGCCGCTGTGGGTGGGCGCAAGCGGAGGGGACCCAGGGGCCAGGTCGGGTCTCCCTACCTTGTTCCACGGCAGCTTCTCAATGTCCACAAAAATCCTCATCAGCTCAGGGATGGCCATGGCAGGGTGCGTGTCATTCAGCTGGATGGCAACCTGCGGGGAGAGCAGGGATGGCACATGGGGACACGTGGGGGACATGTGGACATCCCACTGCGCAAACCAGCCAGGCACCCATGGGGGGGGTCCCCAAAACCCCTCCAGCCCTGGGTGTGCATCTGGGAGGTGTTGAAATGAGCTCCAAGGCACATGTTGGAGCAACCCTGGCTCGTACCTGGTCAGGGAAGGAATCAAACACGGTTCGGACACTCTCCGTGCTCCCAAATTTGGACGCTTTGAAGCGGCGTATGATGTCCTGGAGGGTGGCAGCCACAACGAAGTACTCCTGCTTCAGCCGCAGCTCCTTCCCCTCGAAGAACTGCGAGCAGAGGAGTGGCAGGATTGCACCGCACTGCAGGATTGCACCGCGCTGCCCAGGCACGCCCGTGTCAGAGGAGCAGCACCTTCTCGGGGCTCCATGCTGCGCGGGGACCCACGCCGGCACACATCCACCGCACGGCAGGAGCGCCCAGTGCTTCCCCCAGGACCGTTTTTTTTTTTTCTGCACGGGTTTTGAGATGTGCTGCTACAAACAGAGGTTTAAATCCCCCCAGGAGCACTGTGGAAAACTGTTCTCCCCAGTGCCCTGGTTTGAAAGTTTTGGCCACAAAAAAAAAGATACTGGGGCAATGGGAAGGAAAACCACAGGGGTTGTATTAGCTATTTCTAAGACAAAAATGAAACCCACCATTCATGCAGCCTAAAACATCACCTCACTGGTCTGTGAGAAAGGATTGGCAGCCTCATCATTGGGGCTGTGGTGCCCCCAGCTCCGCTCACCAGGCTGGGGTAGCTTTAAACGGGAAAAAAACCCCATCAGGGCCTATCCAAAACAGGCTGCAGAGCAAGGAGAGGTGCCCTTCATCACCTTCCCCTGCTCTGCAGCTTGTTTTGTGGCCAGTGAAGGGCTGTACACCCCATCGCGCCTCTGTGCCAGCCAGCGTGCAGCACGGCAAGAACACCCGCAGCAAGAGGTTGGGATGCAAAGGGAGATTTGAGGCGCAGTCTCTGGTCCTGGGCTGTGAGGGACAGGCAGGAGAATGCCAGCAGTGTTCATCAGTTTGTCTTCATGTTCGATTTTGAAACCCGAGGAACATTTCTGCAGCAGGACGTGCTCGTGCCCACTCCCTCCCCTTTACTGCGCTGAGCACAGATTTGCCCCGGAACAGACTCTTCTCTGCTGCAGCCCTGGGCAGCGCTGGCAAGAGGCAGCAATCCCCATCCAAGCACTACAGGTGGCTTGAAACACACCTAAAACATCTCTGTGGTGTCCCGGCGAGAGGGGCCGCTCCGCAATCGCTAGCCATCCCTAAAAGAGGGATACCCCTCCATCCAAACTTACGTTGTCGTTGGGGTAGAGGACACGGGATATGTTCTCCGCCAGGTTTCTGTCCAGCACGGCCTGGATGTAGTCTCCGACATTGACTGGGGAGGAGCAAAGGGATAAGGTGGGCGCGGGACCCCCCCTGTGCCCCGTCCCGTGCGGCACCCCGCCAGCACCCACTCACAGTCCCGCAGGTTGAAGTCGTTGGGTGCCCGAGCCGACCACAGGCGCATGGTGTTGACGGTGTTGTTCATGTACCCGGGCACAGGGGTATCGTAGGGCAGTGCCAGCACCACCTAGGACATCGGCAGGGCAGCTGGAGCCAGGCTGTGTCCCTGCCTCGTGTCCCCCCACCTAGCCCCTGCCCCACCAGAGCCCTCCCGCCCCACAGACCCTCCTGCAGGAATGAGCTCAGGGCTGCATCCATCTTCATGGGGTTGCATGTGCGGGGATGGGCTCGGTATCCCCAACCCCTGCCCTAGGGATACCTCGGCTTCCCCGCGTCTGCCCAGCGGTTGGTGTTTGCCAGAAGCGTTCAGGGGATGGAGAGAGGCTTGTGAGCGTCAGGAGAAGCTTAATTTAAGCCGTCGTGCCAGGCTGTGCATTGCACCCAGACCTGCTGGAGGTGCTTTTGGGTATTTCAGAGGCTGGCTGCAGATGTGGAGCAGCAAAACCTGTCCCCATCCCTATGTCCATCTCCTCCCCCATTTGCTCCACCACTGCCTTTTCCACCCCAGCAAAGCCACTTTGCCAGCGCAACCCTCCCCGGCATGGGTGCTGGCAGGACCCGGGGTGCAGCTGGCCAGCGAGAGCCCCCCCCAGGTGATGGGACAAGCCATGCAAGGGGGGGGTTCCCCGCACACCAGCCCCATGAGGCTGCGCCCCAGCCCGTACCTGGGTATCAACCCACTTGGCGCCGGTGACGGCGTGTTCCACCCGGCCGTAGAAGTGCACGGGCAGCATGTACTCGGGACGGGCTTTCTCCCAGGGGTTGCCGTGCCGGAGCCAGTCGTCTGCTTCTTCCACCTGCCGGAGGGAGCGAGAACGGTGATGGAGCCACCCAGCCCCAGGGACCTCCCCGGGTTGTGCCACATGGAGGATGGCCGGGAAAGGCTCCGGCTGCTCGTGGCGAATGGGATGCTTTGGAGTCTGTCTGCCCTAAACCTGGATTTTGGTGCCGCAGGGTGAGCCCGGAGGCAGGGCTCTGCACAGACCACCCTGAGCCCCGGGGTCTCCATGCGGCAGAGGTGATGGATGGGGACGAGGAGGTGGAGGTAAAAGCAACGTTTCCCTTAGTGCACCGCTAACACAGTCATGCTGCGACCGAGATGCCATTAGCCCTCTAAATTGGAGTTTCCATCTCAGCCTGCAGGCTGGCTAACGAAGCGGGCTCATTCCCTAGCCCGGCAGGGCTGTTACAGGGGAGAGCCCGGGTTAGACATCGCCTTTGGCACAGCTGGGTCAGAGCTCTGGGTGGCAGGGGTGATGCACGAGGGTCAGAGGAGATAAGTCCTGTTAGGACGCAGCAACCAGGGAATTGCTAGCTCACAGCACCGAGGAGGAAAGGCATCCACTTGCCAAGTATGCAGGGTTGCCTCCCACCAGGAGTTTTGCTGATACACAGTTTTCCATTGCACTTCCAAAACAGCCTCTTCCACCCTCTGATGCTTTAACCCACGCGCCGAGCAGCAGAGCCGGGCTGGGGGGGCTGGATCTGACCTCCCCCAGACCTCCCCTCACCATCCCTGTACCGCCTCAGCGAAACCATCCCCACCCCACGAGGAGCAGGGACATGACATCTCCACCCTCGCCTGCTCCACGCGGCCACGGAGCAGCTCTCGTGGTGGTGCTGGCCCCGAGCAGGGCACGCTGCGGACGTGGATGAAGGGCAGCTTGCAGCAGCCAGAAAACTCCCACAGAGAACATCCCACTAGCCCCTGCGAGGAAGCATAGGACACAGGGCGGCTGCGGCTCCATGCGGGAGGAGCGGGGATGCCGGAGAGGTGGAAGCACTGACCTCTCTGCTCCTACAACAGCCCCAGAAAGGGGTCCTGCTCCCGGTGAGGATACGGCTCACATCCCCGCTATGTGGGCAGGCATCTGCACAAGCCCGGCTCGGGAGGAAAGGTTGTCACATGGATGACTCACAGCTTTTTTGCTAATTAGCGGGCTGTCCCGTGAAGCAGATCTGCTCCCCTCTGTGCCGCTGCACCGAGCCGCTAATGGGCTTGACTGGGAACTGTGACACCGGACTGATCCCCAGCCGCGAGCCGGAGCCAGCCAGGATGAAAGGGGATGAGGGGATCCCTCCCCTGCCACAGGGAGGGATGCTACGTGCTTGCACTGGTTTAAGAAGTTAAACTCGTTTGAGAAAACATCTGAGAAGTTTTAAATATCACAGCACCAACTCTGGCTCCAGCAGTCTCCAAGCAAAGGGAGAGCGTCTGTACACCCTGCTCTTGGCCTGATCTGAGGGGGAGGATGGACTCGGGGCTTCGGCTGTGCCAGGGGAAGGCGAGAGCTGCGCGCCTCTGTCCGTACCTGCCACCCGTCCCGGATCTTCTGGTTGAAGATGCCGTACTCGTAGCGGATGCCGTAGCCGTAGGCTGCCAGCCCCAGCGTCGCCATCGAGTCGAGGAAGCAGGCTGCCAGGGAGAGAGAAAAGCAGTGAGCTGCACTTCCCCGGGGACCCAGGAGCCCCGGGAGACAGCAGGTCCTTCTCCCTGCGGACAGCCGATGGCAGCGAGCAGCCGCCCCGCACGGACACGAGCCAGGGCCAGCAGCCACTGCCGCTCGCTTGCCGGCCACCCAGTGCCTCTTGCCCTGTGCTGGAAAGGCTAGAGCAATAAACCCCCCCCGGGTTTAGGTACCCCTCTGCAGTGGACGCAAAGCCCCCGGGGCCGTACCCCACCACCCAGGCAACGAGACCATTCGGGGGGGGCTCACTCACCGGCAAGCCTGCCGAGACCGCCGTTGCCAAGACCGGCGTCCTCCTCTATTTCCTCCAGCTCTTCCATGTCCAGCCCGAGCTACAGCCGAGAAAGAGAAGGCGATGGGGCTGGAGACTCTCAGAGTGCCCAGCCCCACGGAGCGGGAGGCACTGCTGGCACGCACCCCTGGGTGCTGCCCCGCGCCCACCGCTGCTGTCCCTCCTTGCCGGTGGGCTCCAGGAAGGATGGAAAAGGCACCTGACCCTGCAAGACCCACCCCTGCAGGTAGGACACAGTGATTTGCACTCAAAGCAGCCCCTCTCCCCCTCCACCGCTGCTCCACAGTACGGCGGGGACCAGCTCTGATGTTTAAAGTCACTCCACCAGCCTTTACAAGGGGCACACGCGCCCTTGACCTTGCCGTGGACAAGCTCCTGGGGGTGGGGGGGGGACCCAGCCATAACCAGGGCTCTGCTCTCGTGGTCCCAGACACTTCAGGCCCGTCTCCCAGGGCTCGTTCCCTCTCTCCACACCCCAGCCCCACAGCTGCAGCCCCGCAGGGGCAGGTACCGTGTTCCTGCTCCCCCAGCACCCTCATCCCCCTGGGGCAGGCACCCGGGTGCCCGTCCCCCTGCCCCCAGGCATCACCCTTTAACAGAGACACCTAGAGAAGCAGCTACACCACTTTTACAAGGAAATTTAAAGTTTCCAGCCCGGGATGCTGCAGGAGGAAGAGGTTTTGCCTATGCAAAGCTCCTCTGGCAGCTCAGCGGGAAATAAGACAGTGCTTTGCCAGGGCTGAGCCACCCTTTCCCACAGAAATCCCTTGGCCCCATGTCGCCCCAGCGTCCCACGGTCACAGCAGGCAGGGATGGCCCCAGTCCCATGGCCACCCCTATGGGAGGGCCGGACCCTGCACCGCTCACATGTAAGCAGGCAGCACCTTCTCCCAAACCGGACGGTCACGGACAAGTCGGGAGCACCAGCACCGGTTGCAGCCTTGCCGGTGTTTCGTGGCACTAGGCTGCACAGCTCGGAATTTCATCGGCAGCCCTGAACGCTCAGAAATATTTTAAGTGATTTGTATTATACCAAACATTTTATTTTAGAAGCGTTTGGCATTTATGTCCGGGGAGCTCAGTGTATGCAGTAAGGAGGATTTCCCTCAGAGTTTTACCTGCCATCGCTGCAAAGGGGATGATTTCCAAATAACCTCACACCTTCTGCTTCCCCAGGCTACCACCACACAGCATCCCAGGCTCTTCCCCTCCACCCTCACCCCCAGCCGTGCTGCCCTCCTCATTGCAACGTCAACAGATAAAAAAAAAATAAAAAACAAACCCTAAAAATAAGTTCCTTGCCTTCGAACGCATTTGCTTGAAAGCTGCTCCAGCTGCTGTGCAACCACCCCAGCCAGGTACAACAGTGTACATGCAAGTGGTGCAAGGCGGGGGTGAAAGGAGCCACCCAAAAACCTTCGACAACCCCAGTGCCACGCGATGCCAGCGCCAGGCCAGGGTTGAGTTAGGCCAAGGTTTTATTCCCCTCTGCCACTGATTAGAGTTATTAGGAGCCTCGTCTATACAGCCATGAGTTTCCCTGCAGTTTACGCGTCCCTCGGCACGCAGCCGCTGGGCTGGGCAGCCCCAGTCAGGCTGCAAATGCCGGCTGCGGCCCCAGGCCTTTCGAGAGCAGGTTCTGGAGCAGCGTTTATCTGCTAAGGCATCGCCTGCGGCTCAAGGAGGGGGTTGCAGCCAGTGCGGTAAAACACAGACATCCCCAGGAGCATGGAGATCACCGAGCCCTCCCGGTCCAGGTCCTCGCCGACCCCTGCGATGCTCACCTGGTAGATGGCTTCATCGCAGGCGTTCTGCAGCCCCAGGTTAATCATGGTGTTCTGCAGCGTCCGCCCCATGTAAAACTCCAGGGAGAGGTAGTAAATCCTCTGAAAGAGAAAACCACCCACCGGTCACCTTCCCCGGGACTGGAGGAGGCTCCTCTGGACCCCAGAAGCTGCTGTCGGTTGTTATCTCAAAGCAAGAAGAAAAAAACCCGAGTCTCAACAGAGCAGGGTGGTTTGCACTGGGAATTTGAGGGCTGGAGCTCCTTGGGCATCCTGAGGCGGCCGTGCCCTGCAGCCCCCGATCTCCTGCTGCTGCTATTTCCCAAGCTGGGAAGAGGGTAGCGCCTCGGCAGTTTTGTTCAGACAAGCCCCAGTGCCCTGTCCGAGAGCAGGGACAGCTGCAGGATGGTCACCCCGAGCGTGCAGGTGACCGCAGCGGCACAAAGTTAAACTTTAAACAGGAAATGTTTCCCAACGTCACCCCGAGCTGCAAAGCAACCACAAAACCGAGCGAAGCGCCGGTGCTGGGCACGTGCGGCAGCCACGGGGACACGGGCTTCCTCTGCTGTCCGCGGGGGGTTCGGTCTCAGGAGCACTCCATGCTCTCGCCTCCCCTCTCGCTGACACCACAGGTGCAGGATGCGGCCGGTAAGGCAGAGGCTTGTGTAAGCCATCCCCCGGCGTCAGCACCGGCAGGTTTTAAGGAAGGATTTAGGCTGGAGGAAGTCGCTGACTCGACACGTTTCCCCAGGACCTGTGCGGGGTCGGGCTGGCGAAGGGATGTGCTGGGCAGAATCAGTTAGGCTTACTGGTTTGGTCCCAGCGGAGCTGGAGCAGTGACGCTGGGTGGACGGCACTCAGCACAACTCAGCTATACGGGAGAGTCCCCACATTCAAGCCCTGGAAGAAGGCCATTGTTTTTCTCACCCCTACACGACACGAGGGGGAGAGTTGAGCTATCAGGGGCTGGCACGGTCCCAGCGAGGTGTTGGCAGGGCCACCCCGGCAGGGAGGAAATTAGAGCCGACAGGGCCCTCCAGGTGTCAGGAGGGGATTACTGCTTAATCCCCCCCAGCAGCCAGAGCCCCACGCTCGGTGCAAGCTGGCGGGGATGAGCGGCAGGACAGAAACGCCTGCCCAAACCAGATCTTTCCCCGCTCGGGATCGCTGTGGCACAGATTAGGCTTGCGCCTATTTTAAAGAAGGCCTGCTTGCGGCTAGCTTCGGCTTCATTTAAGCCTTTCAACTAATTCACCCTAGAAGGCTTTGCAGCTGCTTTTGGTAGACCTCACCCACGCCAGCGCTGCGGGACAACAAACCCTGTTCCCATTCCCTGCACCCAGCTCCCGGCCAAGCCGCCCTCTTGTTTGTTTTGCAAAGCAAAGGACAGCGGCCTCGCTTGTTAAAGTCCAGTCCCTGCGCTCGGCAAAGTTAAGGGGAATATCCCTAAACCTAAGAAAAAAAGACCAAGCCCCCCCCCCCTTCTCTATTTTCCCAGAGAGCATTCGCAGAGGGG
>VYZV01044785.1:42213-111176 GCA_013401275.1 Pandion haliaetus | reverse complement strand
CCCCCCCCCCAACTCAAATCAATAAAACCAAACCTAAAAGCGGACACAGAGGAACATCTCAGGCTACCTAGGTACTTCATCAGCCAAAAAGAGCTAAACAGCGAAGCGCGCACACACACAGGACAGTGCGGGAAGGTGGAGATCAGAGACGGCCAAAAGCCGGATTCTTCCTTCCTGCTTTGCCTCCCCGTCTCTGGCCGGTGGCCCAGCAGGGACCCAGTGGCTCGGCAGCCGGCCTCATCCCGCAGGAGGGAAGGGGCTGGCTCCTCTCATCTCGAGAAGAGGCAGCCAGCTCCGGGAGCATCCTCANAGAATTCGGGGACCGGCAGACCGGTGTGCAGCGTCACCTGCAATGAGAGATACGGGGCTCAGCTGCGTCCCTCCGTGCCTGGCAGGACAGCCCACAGCACGGCGGCCGGCACATTGTCCACAGGGAGGGCAGGAGCAGCACCCGGGGAGAGGCAGGATGCGGCCCGAGACGTTGCCCACTGCTCCTCCTGCCCCACTGCGCATCCTCCCTGCTGCAGCGGGGGCCTGGGGGGGTGGGAAAGGCCATCGTCAGGACCATGGATGGTGGTGGCTCCATCTTGCTGCTTCACGACTTGTTTGCACTGCAGGATCCCCTACACAGCTTCAGCGTGAAACAAGACCGCTGGTACCAGTGGTACCAAGCCCCAAACATTCCCAGCCGGCTGCAGACAAATCCAACAGCCAGCTGTCGGAGAGGGGGAGACACGGCAGCAGTTGGGTCTTTCTGCAGATGGGATGCACAAAAGGGTATGGAGGGGCCTGAAGGACAGTGAAGCCGCTCAGTACAGAAGGAGACCTCTGAGAAGTCCCCGAGCTGAGCACGGGCTGTACAGCGGAGGGGACATGGCCGATTGCCGGTGGGAGGAAGGGCCTTTGCAGCGGGGAAGCTGAGCAGCAGCAGGATGCTGGGGCAGGGCCATGCTACGGCGTGGGGGGATGCTCAAGTGCAACCTATAACGGTCCCTTCCAACCCAAACCATTCCATGATTCTATGAAAATGGGAGCTAGGCCTCGGCCCGGCATCATCCGGGGATGGGGAGTGACGCAGCAGAGACTGCGACATAGCGACAAAGGGAAAGTGAAAGAAATACCAGAGAGCTCATGCTCACTGCATCCAGGAAAACCCTGGTCCACAAGGGATACGGGCAGGCTCTGCCTGTACAGACTGACCGGGCAAGGGGCCAGGTCCTGCAAATACTCACAGAGGCACCGAGATGCTGCGCAGGGATAATTCAGTTCCCTCCACAAATGCTTTAATTTGGGAGGAAAGCACAATTCCTTCTTTTATTGGAACAGCAGCATTTTCTCCCTCAGATAGAGATTTATAGAAAACTTTGTCCAAAATACAATTACTTCCCCCCTAATTAGAGTAATTTTTAATTAATCATACACGTTTGAAGAAGGATAATGAATGGCTTGGGTTTATTAGCAGCCTTTTATCAGCATCCCATGGGACTTCTCTGTTGTCAGGGGATTTAAGCTCTGCCTTGCCCAGAGAATTGTCAGAAAGCAGAGGGGCTCTAGAAACACACTTGTCTTAGGGCTGTGTAGAAGACTGTGGTAGGAATTAAACCCATCACAGAGCAGGTCGGTTTTTACCACACCAAATTAATACAGCAACCCCTGAAAACAGTGCAGACAAGATGCGCTTCTTTAATGTTTCCTAATTAAACACCGGGACAGTCTGGCAGGGATGCTCCCGGGGCTTGGGATGGTACCAACCAAACTCTGCTCCAGTGCTGCTGGAAAACTGTCACTGCCTTGGTACCAAAGCACAGCACGCCCTGGATCCCAATGGACAACATAGCAGAGCATGCCCCAATGCACGGATCCCCAACTTACAGAGGCCACTTGGTGCCTCTGCCCTTGCACAGAGGTGATGCCTTTGAGATCCGCTGCAGAAGACCGTGCCAAAATACTTGACACCCTGAGGTCATCTGTTATGTGCAACGTGTCCTAGGATGTGCCTGGGCACTTGTGCAGTGCTGGAGGTGCAAGCGGTGGTAGAGTGGATGTGCCAAAGCCAGGCTTGGTGAACACGGGGGACTTGTTGGGGGAGAGGATAGCAGGGATGAGATTAGTGAGAAGAAAAATGAAAAGATGAAAATACCGGCTAGGCCCAGGGAGCCACTGCTTGATGATGTTCAGGAGAGCTGAGAGCTTGGGAGAGAGGGAGAGAAGAAGGGTTTGAAACTCCACAGAGGAAAAGGCTTTAAAAGGTGCCCTTCTCCCTGGTAATGCTCCTATCGGGATCCCAGGAGAGCTGTAAGAGCTGGTGAGGCTCTTGTGGGGCAGTATGATGAAACAGAGTTGTCAAACCCCACCGACCAGGGAGGGCTGGAGAACGCTCGTGGTTCAGCAGCCTTGATGGAGAAACCTGGAGCAGGGAGCTGGATGCAGCAGCTGCATCTGCAGGAAGGCCTGTCCTGATTTTAAAGACTCACAGGTTGTTTAGGGTGTAAGTTTAGCTCTTTCCAAGTCACCCCTGTTGCACGAGAGCCCTCCCTGCTCCACAAAGTCCCCATGCTGCTGAGCATCAACGCACACTGCAGTGACAGCAGCATTAGAGGGAGCCTGCCAGCAAGCTCAGCTGCAGGGTATGCTGCTGTGGTGCTCCGGAGAGCATGGTCAAAGCACGTACCTGCACGTTCCTGTTGAGGCTGACCGCGGGGAAGAAGAGGCCCTCCAGGTTCTCGAAGGCGACAGGCCCTTGCTGGTCCTCGTTGATGGAGAATGTCAAGGTCCTCCTGGTCAAATCCAGCAGCACTCCCACCGTGGCACCTTTCGTTATCCCACCCTCGGTTCTGCAGGGGTGAGAAGATCAGAGCATCTCTGTGGTTTAATGTCGCTTCTGCTCCCAGCACAGGGTTCAGGCCGTGGACCTCAAGGGCTGAAGATGCTGAACTTCACAGCTCACCCAGGAGCTCGCACCCATCCCAGCCACGCTCACAAGTCCCTGGGCACCTCCTCCTCACACCTCCCACAGAGGTGCTCTCCGCTTGCCATGATGTCCCTGGGGCCAAAGCTACCTACCAGAAAAGCCACAGCAACACAACCATGGGGGAAAGCAAGTGGACCTGGGGAGCAAAGCTACAAGGCCCACTTCAAAACCCGCTGACCCATCAGGGAATGGCCCTTGAGGCTGCAGGAAGGTGACACCAGGCTCTCCCCCTGCAAGCTTCGAAGCTCCCAGCCCTACTGTCCCATGGGGAAAGCGAGCAATAGCTGTCGCACGGGGATAAAGGCAAACACTGTTTTCTTGTTGCACGAGTTGCAAGGCTTTGGGTGTTAACGGGAAGGGAGTGGTGCCGTGCATGCTCGGGGGAAGAGTCAGCACGGAGAGTCGCAGTAGGCAGGGAAGGAATATTGGAGCAGTAGCGGAACCAGGGAGGCAGGGACTGTCCTTGCGCTTGAGGTAAGGGCGCATCCTCTCATAGAGGCGATTAGGAGCGATGTCACCCTTGCCGTGGGCGCCTGTAGGTGTCACTGGAAAAGCCACGGGCTCTTACTTGGACTGCGATTGGGCTGTGGTCTCTGGGAGGAAGACCCTGTTCCAGACCACGTACCTGTTGGTGTGCGAATTGTTGTGCATGAACCAGCTCCGGTTATTGTCCACGTACATGGCCCAGGCCTTGTCGTCCTTGCCCAACATGGCATCCTTCAGGACATCAATGCGTGCCACACCAAAGGCCGGGTCAGGGTGGTTATCGTAACGATCGATTGACAGCTCCCAGTAATGGAGCCCTTTGGAAAAGCCCGTTTTCCCCAGCACAACCCTGTCATCATAGCTGTTGCAGGTGACAGTCAGGTTGTCATTAGAAAAGATGATGTCAGCATGGGCAGAGGCAGGATCGAAAGAAAACCAAGCAACTGGAATACACAAACAACATTAGGTTAGTCTGGCGGGAGCGCAGCCGTCGGCAACTGAGCCACATGGAGCGGACACGGAACAGCGCATGCTGCATGCAGGGCTGACACGTAGCACGAAGGCATGGCTGGGGCTCGGGCTGCTGCCCACCAACATGGCAGCAAGAAGCAGGCAGGGAGCTGCACAGCGGCGGGGGCTGCTGGCTCACGGAGGGCACCTGCTGTCACGGAGGAATGCTTTGAGCTCGTGCGGCTGCAGCCTGCCAGCGTGGCTGAGGTTTTACGGCCGGGACTCAGACGAGTTTTGCGCTTGCTGCTCCCCGGTGCCTGTCTGTCTCCATCCCCTCCCACCGTCTGTCTGTCTCAGCTCATGAGACCGCAGGATCCTCACGATCTCCTAATATTTGGCCCTAGCAGAAGGAGATGTGTGATCCCGGCCAAGTCTCCAGGCTCTAGCTAACATAACTTACTCTTAGGACTAAGGGTTACTCATGCAAGCAACAGTTTGCAGGGTCAGGCCCAGCGTGGGAAGGGGACTGAGGACGAGCAGATAAATTGTGTGTGTATTTGAGGGCTGGCAGTCCTGGGAACCAAAAGCACATACAAAGGTCTGCACTGACAGAGATGCTACATCACATTGAGAAACCTCCCTGCGGAGCAACCGGCCACATGTAAGACAAGAGCTAGCTCATGGGAAGGCTGGAAAATGCCCCAAAACCTCCACGACTCGGTACGGCAGCTGGTTTAAATGCACAGGACTTGGGTTACTGCAAATCTGACAGATACAGTGTCACGTCCTCGACAAGACAGAGGCATGGGGTTTCACAAGCCACCAGCCCGGTTCCCCAGGTGGTTTTCTCCAGCGGTCACTGAAACATGAACTGATACATCCAAAAAACACTCTCACGCCTGCAGGAGTAAGTATGGCTTGAAAAATAAAACACTCTTGTGAGATTTATTCATCAATTTATTGGATCGTTTCACAAGACAGCTCACATGCACGCGGGTGCCCCACTTTTGCAACTTGACGGAGGCGATTCCGTACCTGCCACCATTTTTTTAATGTCAACTGTGGTCATTCCCAAGGAAAGGCATGCAGGAGAGAAAACAGCACGTAAAGTTGGGTAAAGAAGGGGACCAGAAACGATTTCTGCTTGCCTGCTTCTCCAGCGAGCACACGGACCTTTCAGCTTTTTGCATAAAGGTGGGGAGAGGTGGAGCGAGGATGGGCGCAGGTTAGCCGGCACGGTGTGCGAGCTCCCCGAGAAGGGAATCCGAAGGGAATCCTGCAGGGCTGGACATGGGGCTCCTTATCCCGGGGGAATGAACGGGCCTGACCTTGCAGGCAGGCTGAAGGGGACAGGCAAGCAGCTACCACCAGCACTCTCTCCAATTAGCTGCAGAGGGGCTAATCACCTCCTCGGCATTTGGCCCATGTTCGAGTGAACATGGAACTGGAATACATATTGCTTTGAGCAGGAGGATCAGTTCTTAATTACAGGGCCATTTCCAGAGCACTGACTTCAGGCTTCTCTTTAAAATTATATGGAGGAAAAACTTAAAATGCCTTCTCATCATATGGCAATCACCATTCCTCCTCCAAATTTGCCTACTGCCATGACATCTGACAGTGCCCTGCAAGCAGGGTATATGCAAGAAATGCTGCTTGGTCGCCAAAGAAAAGTTAGAGATAAAAAAAAAAAAAAAAAAAGAAAAAAGGATGAGCAACATGGAGTAGGTGCCAGTTAATTGTAATAAATATACTTGCCTAATTGAGAGTAAGGCGTTCCTTGCGTTTCAAAATTGCATCCTATAAAGAGATACTACATTTCACACATCACAGCTAAGAGACAACAACCGCCTGAAAAACACTCATGAGCATTTAACCATTAACTAAGCATCCATCCAGCCATGGGAGGCCTGATTCATTAAAAGCCAGAGAGCATGGAGAGGGGTCGCAAATACGATCCGTGAGTTTGAGTGTGGTCTGTTGGCCGTTTTGGTGAGTCTCACCTCTGGGAAGTGTGGAGTATCTGCTCTTTCATTGCCAGATCCCATCATAGCCTTCAAGAGCATCAAGCCTGATTGCTGTCTGCTCAGGATGCCAAATCATTGGACTTTCCTCCAGAAAAGAAGCAGGAAATTTTAGCCTTGGCGGAATATCTTGGCCACTTGGTAAATATTCTCTAGCTTGACCCTCGGGTGAATCACTTAAAAAAACACTCCTTGGAGGACAGGGACTGACGAAAGAGCAGCTACTGGTGTGTCAAGTGAATAGGGACCACTGAGCTCTCCTGGGCTGCCGCCCTGGCCATGTGTGCGATCTGGGCAGGAGCGGAGCAGGAAGGGGGGTCCTTGGGGGCAGATGCCTGGCCTCAGACCCCCGCTAGCACCCAGAGAGCACCAGGCTGTAGCTTTGACCGCAGCTGCATGGGCAGGATGCGTCAGGGTGCCCTTCGTCCTCCTGTGACTGGGCTGTGCCTGACCGCTGGCTGCAAACACCTCCTGGGAGCTGGGCTGCAGCCGGGGACTGATCCAGGAGCTTGTCCTCATCTGGAGGAGAGGGCAACATGAAGCCCCACGTTGGCACTGCATGGGAAGGCATTCATGAAGGGTGCTGCATTTTAAGGAAACCCCTGTTTAGCTCTGTGACTGGTTTTAACCTCTCCTCTGGCAAGGAAGCAGGCTTTTCACCTCGCCGACATGCGTGTTGGTGGGAAAGCATCTGGCCGCAGTTGCGCTCCGTGCCATGCTGCTGGCGAGTGCCAAGCAGCACCTCCTGAGGCTGTTTTAATGAATCGTGCCCCATGCCCCTATTCAAAAAGTGGTTTTCAAGGTCTCTGCACATCGCTGCGGTACAAGTTCACCTGTGTGTGAAACAGCATGGACACATGGGCATGTTCAGGACCCCGTTTGACCTTGACCCCACCACCCCTGACCCTGGCTGCAGAATTCCGTACTGCGCACACAAGTATTGCTCATGGCCATCGCAGTGGATCTTGGTACACTGGACACAAAGTAAGAAACGTCCGTAACAAAACAGAGTTCAAGCCATTAACGCACAGCAGTACGATGAGAAAAAAAACATAAAAAGCACAAAGAAAAGAAAGTTGCAGGGCCCCCGGTTATTCTGGCAAGGGTCATGCTGCAGCATTCCTCATTCCGGGTTATGGGATGGACATCAAACAATCGGGGGCCCCCATTCTTCCTGGGCTTACACCAGAGGAAGCTGTGAATTACTCCACTGGAGCCCATGGAGTGGTGTAAACCCAGAGCGGCAGAAGAATCAGGGCCCAGGATCTTTAGCAACAGAAGATGTGCAAAGACTGGTTAGAAAACAGCTCTGGGAGATGCACTGCGCCTGCAGCTCCTTCGCTGGCTGCCCGATACTGTCACTCATTCTGCCTGTACTGCCTACGTCCCACCATAGCCTGTGAGGACCAGGCGCAAGGAGGCAAGCAAAGCGCTTGTGGGTGCTGCCAGATGAGCAAGGTATCATGGGAGTGGTTTCCCCTGCTCTGCAGAAAACAAGACTTTGATATGATCACGTCTGGTTTTGCAAAAGCCAAGCTCCCTGCTCAAGCTGAGCGGACGAGAGCCCACATCTTTGGGGTCTTAAGAAGCCAGACTGCAAGGGGTCTGTGAGCTGGCCTTAGCTAGACCTAGCTTGCATCTAGACTTGTATCTTTCTTAAGAGGGGTCTAGATTTAATTGAGTGAACTAATTTCACAGAACAAGTCTCAAAGCAGAGGCTGCGTTTTCTGGTCGCATAGGGAAAGCAAGCCATTGAGATGTCCCCACAGGTTTCTCCCAGGGAGGGTCTGTTCTTCTGACTGTCCCTAGACACAAGATCAATGCAAACTAGAGATGAGGGATCTGCTCTGCCGGCTGGCTGTGCGAAATGGTTCAGCCATGCCAGCCCTGCCAAGAACAGCACCCACATAAGGAGTTACTGTGCTGCTCCATCACCCCACGCCTGAAACTGCCCATGCTGGTACGTACAGATGAAAACACCACGAGAACTATGCCACTGAAACTCCCTCCGCAGCAGGAGCAGGCCACTGACAAACAGAAGGAGTTCCCCCTGCCATCCGCATGTCATGGGAAAAACAAACACAACGGAACAAAACAAACAAATACTTTGGAGATGCCCAGAAGCACAGACCAAGAGGAAATGCCAGAGGCAGTCAGCTCACCGGCTGAATTCAGGGACTGTAAAGAAGAATGCAAGCTCAGCTGGTGGGCCGAAGATCTTAGCTCAAAGTAGGATCTCCCCGGGAAGCTGGGTTGTAGATTAAGGGTGGAGGAGAAAGGACTCATTCTACGAAGCTGCGATCTTTCCAAAGGCACTGGAAAAGGGAGGGTCTGTTCTTCTGACTGCGTGTCTAAACGTAAGATCAATGCAAACTAGAGATCAGAAATCGGGTCTGCTGGATGGTGTCACTCCATCGCCCGAGAGCAGACCTCGGACCAGAGCACAGATGCTTCGGCACGCATGGACCCTGTTTTGCTGCAGCGAGTGTGTGTGCAGTGCGTGGAGCAGAGATGTCTGGAGCTGTGTGCCACCCAGCGAGACCCTTCAGGAAAGCCTTGCCTCCGACAGCATCAGCAATAAACATATTTTCATCTTCCAGAATGTTCCCATGTCATCATGACAAATTCAATACGCTTTTCTTTAAAGTGAGTCCTGCACCTCTTCACAGTAATGCACCTAAAAAAATTCACAAGTTACCATGCACACTTCCCATTGTTCTTTAATAAATCTCATACCTTTTTGTGCACAATAATCAGTGGCGTAAAAACCAGTTGGTTGGTAACACTGAAAGGCATTTTGCAGGGCTGTACTAAGCTATATTACCCTAAGTACCACCAAGCACCCACCTTACTCAAAGGTTGTTCGGGATGTTGTGTTCTTGGTATCCCTTTGTACCTGTCAAAACACATCTGAGCCTTACAGTAGGAATTTAACTCATGTGATTCACAGCAAAATGTCAGAGTAGAGGGAACCTCTCAGGTGATCGGTTTCCATTCCCACTACCACAAATGGTCATCTCCTGCAATTTCTCCCCTAGCCCTGTCAAGGGATATGTTAACATGAAAATGTAGGATCCACCATCCTCCACACATCCAAATCAGATAAACTCCTGGATACTCTATCCCCAGCCTTCCTGTCTCAGCTGTAAATATGGATTGAGCTGGAAATAACGTTAAAACAGATAAAAGGAAGCATTTCTTTGCACAGTGGATTGTAACTTCTGCAACTTGCTGCTGCGCGAGGCTGTGGAAGCAAAGAGTGTCAGTGGGTTCAGACACGGGTTAGATAAATTATTGCACAACAGGTCAATAAATGGAGCTCAGGGTTAGGGAGGGACGTGCCCTCTAACTTCTACCAAGAGTGAGAGGAACTACTACCAAGAGCAGCTGGGCTCATAGCTCTCCCTAACTAGCATCTTATGTTCCTATAGCTCCTTGCAGCGTATCTCCCCTTGTGTTGTTCATCCCTTTCCAAAAGCTGCTGGTTAAAAAGACCTGGTTGTTGCTGAGGGTCACTCCACGGCTGGTAAGGAACTTAAAGCTGGGCCCCAGACGAGGAACTGGTCTTGAAAGAAGATAAAAGCTTCTGGTGCTTGACTAGGCTGGGGAAGGGCTCTCAGGCTGTGGTGCCCAAGCCCCTTTGCCACATCCCCAGGGTGGCAGAGGTGGCCGGGAGCAGCTGCTCGTGGTGCTGGCAGAGTCGGCCAAGTTTGGGAACCCATGGGAGCGGATGGCAGGGCACAGGGCATGACAAGCCAGGTGTTCCTCCCTGATCCTCTGCTCCTAGGCTTGTGTCTCACCAAAGATACAAGAAGCCAAAACCAGGCTTGCCTTGAAACTCTGCAGCCATGCCTAAAACTGGAGACTCAGAGCAGCCAAGAGAAGGGGGAGCGGGGACATGGCTCTTCCCCCATGCTGGCTCAGCACATGGCTGCAGGCAGCACGGGCAGCACATGCCCAGGAGAGCGTGGCTGAAGGCACGAAGCAGCCCAACGGAAGGGCCAAGGTGTGGGCAAAGAGACCTGGGGAAGGGTGAGAATGGAGCAGCAGGTTTTGGCAGGAGGGAGGTCAAACCTCTGCACCAGCCAGGACTGCAGGTCTGGGCCTGGGGAGCAGGCAGGGAGAGTCCCCTCCAGCACTGCCGAGCTCCTCTTTTCCATCTCCACCTGGGGCCAGTTGGTCCTTCATCCCACCATCCAGCTTGCTGGGTAGCCCATGGATGGAAACAACACTGGAGGGACTCAGAAGCCATTTCAGAAATCCTTGTAGAGAAAAGCAGCCCAGCAGCCAGCTCACCTGCAGATTCTAATCCCGCTGCAATGGGGAGGTCTCCTCCTCTGTTCCTTGCCACCATGCATTAGGTGCCTGTTCCTGGGAGCGGCCATTTGCATCCCACCATGACCAGCAGACCAGAGCCAGGGGCTTCTGCAAAGCCTCTCAGAAGCTGCTCTTGCCGCAGCCATGAACGCACCAAGGAGCCACCTGCTCTGGGTAGGGTGAAAATGGGAACGTGCCAGGACAAAAACAGACTGGGTCCCAAAGTCAGCAGGAAATTGGCCAGAGGTTGGAAAATTTGCTGGATGAGGAAAGACCAAGAGAGCTGGGGCTGCCCAGCCCAGGGAGGAGGAGACCGGTGGGAGACCCGAGGTCTCCCAGGGGTGAGGACAGCCAAGCAGTCCTGCCATCGGCCAAGCTTTTTAAGGTGCCTGTGCCTTGGGATAAGGTCACCTTGCAAACTTTCTTCCAGCCTGATTTCCAAGCCTACAGCTGAACTTCATTCAGGTGCTGAAGAAACAGAGAGGTTAAGCCAGGCCCCATATCGCAGTGCCCTGGAGCCTGCAGTGATGATCCTGGAAGGCACTGGCCAAGATGTGACAGGGCAAGAGATACTCCTAGTGCTGCTGTGAAACAGCCTGACATCAGCTAGGGGGAGGCCACAGTTCAAGGTAAGGACCATGGCAGCCCTTGCTGCCACTTGGCTGTCCTGGTGATGAGGATCTGCATCCCTGGGAAGACCCAGAGGGCCCAGCATGTGGGAAGGGCTTCAGACCTTCTCCCAGCCCAGAGCCGCCTTGCCCTGCTAGTGGCATCAAGCTTTGAAGAATGAACTGCAATTTCCTCAGCTGGAAAACATAGTTTCCTTTGGGATGAGCCGAAGATGTGCCACACCACAGGCTGGGAAGGTGCTTTGCAGCTTGCTGTGGGCTTGCACATGTGCCGATTTCCCATGGGACATTCCTATCGGTGCTGGCTGGCTCGCCTTAGCTGTTCAGCAGGGCAGGACCACAGAGGCATGCCTGTAGAGGCCCAGACACAATTTTACCCTCCTCTCATCCTTGTTCTCTTCAGATGCTGAGACCCTGCAAGACATTTCACTCCCCACTAGCCTCTACAGCACATTTCACTGCTTACCGAAGGCAGAAGAAAGACTCCAGTTAACTTCCACAGGCTGTCGATCTTGTGTGCCAGGACTAGCAGCCTCTAAGCAGAACTTCTCATAACCACTTACAGCGGGACAGCCTTGTTCAGAGAAATGTCATATCAAGCCCATCTCTTCTTTTGTCCCTTCTTCCCGCACGGAGCAAGCTGCAGAGCATGGCTGAAAGGGAAAGCTAAGCCTACTTCAGACAAAATAGTACTTACAAGGCCTGATGCTGCTGTAAAGGCCAGAAATAAAAGCCTAACCGGAGAGCTGTGATGTGCAAGGCGGCTCTATTCAACAAATCACTTGGATATCCGGAAGCTGCACAGAGATGTAATTTACTTCACTTTGAGTCCAAAAAGCTCAGCCAGCCTCTAAGAGCAGAAAATGCTCCAGGCCCATTTGACTTTTTCTCCTTCTTTCTTTTGTGCTAGAATAACAATGCAAAAGCCCATTCAGTGAAAAGGCTGAATGCAGCAAACTTTCAGCCGATGCTCAGAAGACTGAAATGTCTGTTTGCTGGCACAGACCAAGGCACCAGCCCCAAGCACAGCCTGGCCTGGTGGGACCATGAACAGCTGTTTTCTCCCAGGTTCCTTCATACTTTGGAGCTGCACAGTGGGTGAGCTTGGCTCAACGGTGAAAACACCTATGAGAGGAAAGCAGAGCTGGAAAGATCATAGGGTCCCCCCTGCAAACTCCTGGCTTGGATGACTTAAAGCCCAGCTGGTTTTGGTTAGGAAACTGTGTCTCAAATGGGTCTTATGAGACATGAATGTGATGAGAAGCCAAAGCTCTGCCGTCTCCTGCAAAAGCTGGTGAAGCCGGGTAGTGAAGTGGATGCGAACTGTTGACCTTCAGGCTTTGGGAACAGTCCTGGCCACCCCTGCGTGGGGCTGGATCTGGGTTGTCCCATCCCTGGATCTCCAGAGGAATGCTGCAGCTTCCTTGACACTGGTGCCCACCTTCATGAACATGCACACAGCTCTCAGACAGACGTGCCAAGGCCTTTGTGGCCTGTGATTTGAGTTTTTTGCCTCTGGTATGAGAAAGGCTTATCACAGGTTTGCTCCCCACTCCACCTGTCACACGAGTCCTATTCCTCGCCAGCCTGTCCTGCCCACACATTGAAACCTGGCACACACCCTTTCTGAACTGGAACAGTTATCTCCTGCAGATGAATGCAGGCAAGCAAGTGAAAACGCTCTGCATAGCCTTGCTCTGCTTCTATCTGTAAATCAGTTTTCAGCAGAAAACCCTTTTTTCTCTTTGCTCAAAGCCACCAGAGATGTTCTGTGGCAAGAAGGCTCCCACCCTCCTTCTGCCCCACCAGCAGCCCCACAAGCTGTGTTTGTTCCCTCCTGACCCCAGACTGTCTGCCGGCAGCAGCTAGGGCTGCAGGAACGCACTGCTGCTCTTGAGCCAGCTGCCAGCCAGGTCTGGTAATGCTGCCATGAAACAAAATCTTCACATGGCTTGGAAAGAGAGATTTTAGTCTGAGATTAAGGAAAAGGGATTCCACCGAGTGTGGAAAACTCCCAAGGAGGGGTTTCTCGCCTGACAGCAAGCCTACAGGGTGGTAGACGTGCTGGTGGGGGCTGATTCCTTCCTTCATGGGTCCATCACCTGCTGCTTCTGACTCCCACCTCGCTTCTTGGAGCTAGCCTTACGACTCTCCACCTGCATGTCAGAAGCAAGCCAATTTTCCATAACGGATTAAGTGCCTGGTGTGATAAATGTACTTAAAGTTGGGCAGGGAGACTCTTCCTCAACCTGCAAGGGAGTATTTAATATTCTAACCGAGCACCTGCCAGTGTGGGGGTGATGCAGATGATGCCGGTGTGGTTGGCTGTACACCCCGTCGGTCTGTAAGGACACTCATGCAGCTCCACGGAACCTCTGCTGTCTGTCATACACTGCCAGGGGCTGAAGGAGGCATCGTGTGGTTATGGTGTTGTGCAGCCATGCACAGCCCTTAGTGTCTCAGGAGCAATGCAAACCCCTTAGTGTCTCTTTGTGCAATACAAACCCTGCTGCAACCAAATTTTAAGTACCTTTCTGCAGGATGCCTCTCACTGTACCTCCCCAAAGAACATCTTCTGCAAAGGAAAGGGGTGAGAGAGAAATTCTGGCACTGTTCAAGGCTCCTGACATAACCTTTCCCCTCCCGTTAGCGCTGGCTTTCCTGCAGTGATTGCTGAGGTACTGGAGGACCAGCGGAGCGGTTCCCTGTATTGCAATGCTAAGCTTGGGTGTGCTGGATGGGCCCCACGCGTGTGTGTGAGCAGTGTCTGAGCGTGTCGGGCTGGAGCTGTTGCAACACCTTACCCTCAGATGTCTGGAGGACCAAGGTCTTGCTGTACGGGCTGACTCCTGTTTTGTTGAAGGCTTTGACACGTGCGCTGTACGTGCTGTTGAAGTGAAGCCCATCCACTGTGCACATCGTCTCCTTGCCCACATACACCTCCTGCAAAGCAAGCACAATTAGTGCCCAGACCATGGAGTCCCAGGGGTGGGAGAACAGCTCCCGGTGGTTGTGATGCACAGGGTTCAGCCATGCTCTGCTACCTGGGGCAGACTTATGAGCACTGGATATGGCTAAAGCAGGGCAAAATGACCCCGTGATTTGTTCCTTGACAATACTTTGGGCTGCACAAAAACAAGCATGGCCAGCAGGTCAAGGGAGGTGGTTCTGCCCCTCTGCTCTGGTGAGACCCCCCCTGCAGTACTGCATTCAGACTCTGGAGTCCTCAGTACAGGAAAGACGTGGACCTGCTAGAGCGGGTCCAGAGGAAGGCCAGAAAAATCATCAGGGGGATGGAGCACCTTTCCTGTGAGGACAGGCTGAGAGAGTTGGGGTTGTTCAGTCTGGAGAAGAGAAGGCTCCGGGGAGACATTATTGTGGACTTTCAGTACTTAAAGGGGACTTCTAAGAAAGATGGGGACAGACTTTTTAGTAGGGCTTGTAGTGGTAGGACAAGGGTTAGTGGTTTTAAACTGAAAGACGGTAGATTCAGACTAGACATAAGGAAGAAATTTTTTACGCTGAGCGTGCTGAAATGCTGGCACAGGTTGCCCAGAGAGGTGGTGGATGCCCCATCCCTGGAAACATTCAAGGTCAGGCTGGACAGGGCTCTGAGCAACCTGGTCGAGTTGAAGATGTCCCTGCTCATTGCAGGGGAGGTTGGGTGAGATGACCTTTAATGTCCGTTCCCACCCAAACCATCATACGATTCTATGAATACTGCAACATAAAACTAGTTTCTGTAGGGGAAGGAGATGCTATTCATATTGGACCAAGTCACAAGGCATCAATCCCAGCCAAATTCCCACTGAATCCCAGAAGAGCTCTGCCAGAGAATGTATACAGACTGAGCCCAGGACACAGAAACATCCTTGCAGAAAACAATTTTGCATGCTCTTAGGTGGCAGGATCAAAGCGTTCCTTGGAAGAAAACAAGGTGATCACACCAAATGGGTGCTGACTCACTGGTGTGCCACGCTTCTGCTGCTGTAGCTCCATTCAGAGGAACGGAGATGTGCAAGCACAGACAGTGGTGAACAGGCCTATGGGCTACTGAAACACATGGCTCATAAAACCGTGTGTTGACTTGTAATTAGCAGATCCTGTGACAAAGCCCTGTTTGCTGCCCTTTGCGGCGCACGTGGAGGCTCTGTGCAGGCAGCTTGCCTGCGTGGGAAAGCTTTGCTGCTCTGCTCCCACTGAGCTTCGCTGCCTGAGCCGCTGGGGACATGGGGTGCTGCTGCTTCCAGAGCCAACACTTGAATATGGCCCCTTTCCTTGCAGGCGGGTGCATGCCCCCAGAGCTTAGAGGGGTGCTTGTACGCTCCCCTGCACTGCAGAGCAGAGATGATGGCTTCCACCCCTCCTGACACCCTGAGCAGGGCTGGGAGCAGCCCAAGCCACAGCGCACCTGGGAACAGCGATGAGTCAGTGCTTGGGGTCAAGGAGCACAATGCAGGTGTCCTAACAAACCGGGTGAGATTTATGATGGGATGCTAAGGTGGCCCTGATCTACCTGGACTCCAGCACCCACAGAGCTCTCCTGCAGCCAGCACCCCATGAGAGAGCACAGCTCCCACTTCAGTGCCCCAGGCTCACTGCAAGTAGCCCCTTTTTGGCTTGATGCCCAAAGGCAGAGTCCTCTTGCCTCAGGACACTGTCCCAATCTCTCCTGTCTGTTTATGTGGGAGGTAGCTAACAGGCTGGGCTACACACTGACCTGCTCTTGGCAGGGACTGTCACCTGTATGGCAGTCTGCACTCCCAGCTCACTGGGTAAATTGCTGCCTGACATGGTCAACTCACTGCTTTCAGGCAGGAGAATGGCTCAATGATTTGAGAAGCCAGAGATGTTCCCCTTCATGGCACCAGCCGTGTCCCATCAGTTGCAGCAGCCCTCTATAACCTAGCGGCAGGAATATCATGCACATCCAAGCCCCTTCCCACTGCTGGCGGGACGAGAGAAGACTGGTGCACTGGGGAATTGCCCTCACTTTGCCAGGGTGGCTATGTTGAGCCTTGGTCTCCCCAAACTCAGCCTTCTGCTCCCTTCTCTCTCCAGTTCCCACCCATGTCACCTCTCTTGTGCCTTGACTCCGCTCTGGTTCCTGCCTGCCTGAGTTTCTTGTGGATGAATTCAGAAAACGCAATGGGCTGGTCCCTGCGCCTGCTCTCAGTGGATGTGAACACACCAGGATAATTATCAGCATGTTGGATCAGAGAAAAATCTATTTTAATTGTGTAATTACAGCAATTTAAAAGCCCTTAGGCCTTAAACACCTCTGCTTGCTAGCAGCTGGCAAACCATGAGTCTTTCATGGCAATTAGCATACCTACCTTGCATGAATTATTTAGCAACCTAAAAAGACGGAGATTCAAATGTGTTCTTTGTGTTCGCAAGTCATATTGGTCACTGGAAAGGTATTTCCATCCCCTCAAATAACCTCGCCCCCCAAAAGAGCCCAGATCTTGTCTGCACTGTTGGCTTCCCTGGGCACCCCAGCAGTGAGTCTCATGTTTCCAGGGAAGGAGGGGACTAGCAAAAAGTCTGGGCAACTCTTTCGTCACTTCATGGCAGGGCAATACTGGAGCCAGCAGCAACACCTTGCTGTTGGGACTGGCTTCGTGCTCCAAGCACCTACCCTGAACTGGCCACCGTTGCCGTCATCGAGCTCCAGGATGTAGCCTTCCACCTGTACCGTCGACAAAGGGGGCTGCTTCCAGGACAAGGTGGCACTGTTGTTGTGGGTGCAACACTCCTCTAGCTGCAGGATCGGGGGGGCCGGCACTGGGGAGGAAACTAAACACAAATTAGTGTAACCCTGGCTGCTGGCACTGCAGAGGAGGAGCAGGGGGATAGCTGTGGCATGCATGGTTCAGCTGGAGCAGGGAGGATTCTTTTATTGCCTGGGAAGCCAGCACGGCACAAGGGATGTAACTGTGGTCTTGCAGGATGGGGAGCAAGCAAAAAAGACTGTTTTCCAAACAAGCTCCACGAAATTCCTCCACCCCGCAGCCTGGTGAAGCTGAGATTTCCCCAGAGCTTTTCTGCTTTCTTCCTGTTTTCTAATGAATTTTGGTGAAATATGGCAGTGCAACAATATACCTGGCATAGAACTGCCTGGACTCTTCACAGCAGCTGGTCCCAAACCTGGGACACTCTCCCACACACTCTGCAGAGCTCACTGCAGCTGTGGGCCTGGCCATGTCTACAACCCAGCAGCAAGCACTGCTCTGCTTTTCCATCAAACAAATTCACTGCAACAAAATAAGCAATGCTGGAGCAACGGAGATGAGCCTCGGGACCTGCAGAACAGGGAACACGTGATCTTTTTGCCATGGTGAAGTCTGCCTGAAAAGGGGAGGCAACCGCATAAACTGCGAGACTTGGTGAAGAGATGAGTTTGTCTCTCAACTATGCTGTTTTAGTGCCCGGAAATGATAGCCATCGACCTGGCAAAAAAGTCTCAGGGTCCTTCCGTGCTCTCCCAAGCAGAGCACCCACTCTGGGGGTTCCTGTGGGGCCCCCAGGGCTGCCCCCTCCGCCAGCTCAGCCAGCAAACAGCCCTTGCTGCTGAACACCTCCAAGCACTACAACCACATTTCAGAGGAGTCTCCAAACAGGCACCAGACAGTCCCTGTCCTCAGCCTCCGCACGCCTCTGGAACTGAAGCTGGAAGGCTCTGTACCCTATAGCCTCCCATCAGCTACACAGGGGACATAAAGGACTGTCAGGGCATTTTCTGCTCAGACTGCTGTATTTGGGCATCTGCACGTGTGTAACGCAGCCTGCTCCTGCTCTGAAAAGCATGGAGGGGTGACAGCACAACAGGGAAAGGGGATGTCCACTGATACATCCCATCCCCTGGCAAGGGACAGCCTTCCCGAACCTTCTCTCAACAGAGCTGCTCATCTTCCATCCTCATCCTCACTGCCTAAAGTCTGACAAAAGCCAGCAAAAAAAAGACACGGAGAATCCAGACAAGATGTGGAAGAGCCATGGATGGCTGGGAGAGAAAAGACAGACTCGCTAGCAAAGGTTCACCATTCATAACCTCCCTCTGCAACTCGTCCACCTCCTGCGTTGGATGCTCAGCAGGAACCACCAGGCTGAGGGTCTGGAGAAACTGAGCGGAGAAAGCCCTCACATTACAGCTAATACAGCAGATGGGATGCTGCTCATGCCCAGCATGTGCTGGCAATGGATGTGGGATGCCCTGTACCTATTGGTCACCTCTGCTCTTTACTGAGACCTCTGGTGTTGCCCTGCCTCCCCCCGTGCTGCGACACGTGTTTGGGATCCAAACCCAACCTTCTGCAAAGTCTACAAAATGCAACAACTTATTTCCACAGTGAGGGTGAGATGAGAGCACAGCCTGTCAGCTCTGCCCTGCCTCCACGGAGGAGGGCGGGCAGCTGAACTAGCAGCAGATTTGCTCTTATTAATTAAAAATAACCCTATGGGCTAAATTGAAAGAAGAGAGGGTAGGAACATGCTAACATCTCCACGAGCGGTGTGTAAGCAAAACAGTAATCCAGCCCTCCCTGGGTTTGGCTCCCCTTGCTATCAAAAAATGTTACGGACACTTAAAATTAATGGCCTGGCTAAGGATGAGCGACTATGAGCGCTCCCAGCAGCCATGCCCAATGCACCTTTCTCACTGCAGCAAATACCAGCGGGGCCATTATTTGAAGATGCTCATTATCTCTACAGAGGAAGCGTGTGGTCAACAGCCTTCCTGTGTCTGACCGCTGAGAAATGCTGGCGTGTGCAAATGGCTCCTGAGTCAGGAAATCCAGCCATGACAGCAATGAAGAGCCATGCCAGACCCGCAGCTGGTGGCCTTTCCTCCAGGCAGCTTATTTGCACCAGCTGAAGGTACAGGCCTACATTCAATGTCCTCCTGAGCTTCCCTGTGTCACAGCCCATTTGCATCTTCTGTAAGCTTCCCAGGGCTTGCCAAGTCACAAATTGCTCACAGACTGCAGCGGTTCTCTGCTTCCTGCAAAGTGATGCAACTGCGGTGGCTCTCTGGTATGGGAGAGTGAGCACAGAGAGAACGGAGAATGAGGAGGAAATTAAAACTGAAATGAAGGTCTAAGAGAACAGGGAGGAGAGGGGAGAGAGAAAAGATGCCGAGCTAAGCGGAGTGGCTCTTTGTGCCTTTGTGTTTGGAGGGACAATGTGGCTGCCCACAGCAGGCAGCTCGCTAGCTGGCCCATGCCAGACACTGCTTGGCACTGAGCAAGCGAGCGTGTGTGAGCAGAGGTTTGGGAAGTGCCTTGTGCTGCTCCCGAGACCCTGGTCCCAATCTGCAGAGCACTTTCTAATGCACTGCCAGGCAAAACCAAGCTCCCAGCACCTTGATCTGGCAGACAGTTGCACAGGGATCTGAGACAGGGAGGCAGATGGCTGGCCCAGGGGTGCAAAATACACAGGAATGGGCATAACCCTGGGTCTGGGGTGCCGAATCTTGCTGGGACAGGATGAGAAACTCCTCTCCTCTTCCCTGTGATGAGTTGCATGGAAGCACTCAGCATGAGCAGAGACAGGCTTTTGAAAGGCACTGGAAATATTCTTACCTTTCATCTGCACGAAGTCGAGCTGATGGATGGACTGTAGCAGAGGGGCGTTGTCAAGGTTCAGGTCAAAGTCTGTGGTCATCCGGGGTGTGAGCGTCCCCTTTCCCCACTGGTCCTCAGTTAAGTGCACTCTCCTGATGAGAGCGTCGGAGATCTGGTGGCAAGGAGCAGCCTCAGCTACCGAGGGCCACCTGGGCTGTATGCTGTGCCTCATCCCTACCCTGCTCTCCTCCTTCCCTGTGCCTCCCAGGCTGCTGCTTCTGCCTCTGACTGCCAAAGGTTAGGACATCACACATGGTTTCTAGCATCGCCCTTCACTGCAGGATCAGACTGGCAGAGGGATCCCAGGAGTTTTGGGGACTATTTTAAAGGCAGGGTCTAGTACCAATGGGACCAGCCCAGGAATGAACAGTGGGATGCAGTTCTCAAGTGCTGTGTGTCCATCTCTTGCTGGAGAGCCACAAGACAGCACGTTACAATCACTGCTCCAGAGATACACCACCATCTGCTGCAACCCTCTGTTTCTCTGGTCAGAGTAAGAAATGTCCCTGGCCTGGTTCTGCTTTTCTCTGCGAACCTGGAGGTGATGATGGGTTGGCCCTTGATTTTATGGCTGGAAAAGCTGGGGACATCATCCTTGGTGTAACTTCCTTGACTCTGCTGCGTTACCCCAGGCCCTCATCTGTGCAATACCTTTCCTGCTCCCCTCGTAGCCCAAGATGTGAGCAGCTCCACACCAACCTGCAGGAAGCCACTGGGGTCGTTCTCCTTGATGACCTCCAGGCAGTACTCCATCAGGCCCGTGGTCTGGCGCAGCTTGACCGTGCAGTGAGAAATCTGGTCTCGCACCACCTGCAATGGGACAATGAGAGCAGCGTGGCTCACAGAGTTTTGGGAGATGGGGAGCAAACGGGCTTTGGTGCTGCGTGGGCACAGGGACAGGGTCAGGGCAACGCGAAGGGAGACAAAGACTCAAAGGAAGAGAAAAAGGCAGAACTGGCCAAGACTCATACACAAATTCCAGATCCTCGAAAACCTGGGGAACAACAACAAGCTTTGTTTAGCTCAAAATTATTAACCCATGTAATTATTCAAAGCAGTAGGGAAGTTCCTTGCTCTGTCTTTAATTAAGACAGCTTCCAAATGACAGCTTATGAACTCCATGCAAAGCAAATGCCTACCTCCACAGATACACAGCTGCTGCTGCAGCCTCCATGGGGCTGCCCTATCCATCCTTGGCATGGGACTGGGCTGCAGGGTTGGCTCTGGGGCAGCTGCACCCAACCGCCCCGGGTGAGGAGCGAGTCTGGTATTTTGGTATTTCCAAGAGGAATGAATGCACCACCTCCCCCAGCTTCAGCTCTGACTACTGATCTGTTTGAGATGCTCATCTGCCCATCAGCTGAGAAGGACCATGCTGCAGAACTGCCTCATTTCCTCCACTGGCTGCAGCAGGAGTCTGGGGATGAGCTCAGAGGGAGAGGTGTGCCAGTGAGAGGAGATAAATCCTGCATGCCTTGTGACAGGGCTCCCTACAGCATGCCAAGCTCTGCCTGGGGCTGCCCAGGCTGCATGCTAAAGCACGTCTTCTTGCACCCATGGATGGTTCCCCAAGGGGAATGTGTTTCAGCATCCCAGCAGCAGAGTACAAACAAGTGTGTGGTTTGGCCGGTGCCCATGGGCTCTACTGACCTTCCCTGAAACACACTGGGGAGGACAGAGTTCAGGCTCTGACACTGAGAGAGTGTATTTCGAGGTTGGCTGGTTCCTCATGTTGAATCCCTGCAGAAGGAGACAGTGCAGGTCTGCACTCGGTGTCAGTGGGATTTCTGTCATGGGAGATTGGCAGAGCAGCTCAGGAAGAGAGATTTTATGCTTTAGAGGAATGTGCTCATAGCAGGTAATTTATTTTTTTTTTCTGGAGGAGCTTTAAAGCTATGTAAAGTTCTCCACTAGGACTGAACAAAGCTACACAGCTCTAGAGACCACAGCTATTCAGGATGTTACAGACAGTAAAGATGAGCTTTGCATCAGCATCTGCAGCTGCAGTGCGATAGAAAAGACTGCAATAAGCAGCGATTAACATTTCTGAAAGCACAGTTGTGTCCTCGGCACCGCAGTTGGTGAATCCCAGCGCCTGTGTGCCCACCGCTCTGTAGGCACAGCAGTGCTCAAATGACCACCCTGGGCTGAGAAGCACCTAACCTGTGAGCATCCTTACTGGTCTGAAGGATGGGAGGTGAAACGCAGCACATGTCAGTCTCCTGCAGTGGATGAACCTGGGTTTCAAGGGCAGCAATGACTCCTGCAGGGCAATCAATCACATCATGTGTTGCTTAATTATAATTTAATCACCTCTACTTAATCACCTAACAGGAAGAAAAGAATTACCAGTCTTGCAACTTAGGACAACATATCTGCTTCTACGAGATGCCACGACGCACGCTCCTAGCTGGCTCCTGATTTTTAGGGAGCAGTCTTTCCTTGCTGCTTTTAGCAATCCCAGCCTGAAGTTTCCAGCCTGTGGCAGAGGGAAGCCGGAGCAAGCCCAGGCGCTAGGGATGGGGCTGCAGCCAGCGCACCCCATGTGCAGGGTGGACAAGGCAGCAGGGGGAGCTCCCATATTGCTCCTCTAGACCAAGACATGTGTATGGAGTATTGCAGAGATGCTGGATCGCTCTGAGATGGGGCTGATTGGCACAGGCTGGTTTTGGCCTCAAATGCTGTCATTAGAGGGAAAAGTTCATTCAATGCCAGTTTCTAACACTTGAGTGCACTGGAATGGCTCTGCTGGGATGAAGCGAAGGCAACAGTTAGTCCTGGAGATCTGAAGTCCTACACCGACCTCTGCCACAAGCATGGGCAAGCCCCTGGACTTCTTTTCTCCATGGGGATGGTCAGTCCTTCAGGATGGGATCCAGAAGGTACAGTGGGGGCGCAAAGCCTTGCAGCAACCTGCAGCCCCTGCCATGCAACACAAAGCAGCCTCTTGTGATAAATTGATCTCTTCTGCCCAGAAAGAGGGTGCTGGGGAGTTGTTCTACTCCTGCAAGGATTGTCAGCTGTGTGGATGTTGGGTCTCTCAGCTGCAGATCATGGTGTTACCACCAAGCATGAGATGAGCCCAGCCTGCCAACTCCAACCTTGCTGTTAGAGCATAAACTGACTGCACTGACTGAACGAGAGAAAGGTTTTGCATTCCCTGCCTGCTGGGCTGCAGATGGGCAAGTGGGCATCCCACCCTGAACACCCAGAAAAGCAGCTGCCCTTCTTTCATGTGAGACCCCTCTCCGGGGAAATGCACATGCCACCAGGAAGACAGCAAAGATGGGACTGGTAAAACAATCTTCTTATCTTCTTTGCAGCTTAAATCTCTGTCTGGTTTGCCCAGGATAATGAATTTGTGAGCCTCTCCCTGCCCGAGTAGATGCTTTCGAAGTATTACCAGCAGAATTGCCATCTGCTACTGCCAGCCAGACATGAGCCTCTAAGAAACAGCATTTGCTCGGTGAAGACAGGCATGGTGTCCCAGGACAGTCCTGGACATGCGGCTGGCTTCCCTGGCACCCGCTTGGCCAAGAGACGGCGTTACTGGCGAGGCAAGGGGACCTGCCACCACTGCTCTGGTGCCAGTGTGAGACCTGCCAGGCTTCCTGGCACTGTCTGGGAGGAGGGAGCTGGGGCACAGAGATGCCGGGCCCGGCTTTGCCCCTCTACCCTGCTCGTTCCCTGGCAGCAGAGTGAGGTGAGGCCAGCGCCAGGCAGCTCCAGGCTAATTAATTACCGATCTTCCTAGCAGATTACCCCTGCTAATGAAGGTCTGGTCTGGAGTGGAAGTGCTTGCTGCAGGCTGCCACTGAGGCTACATAAATCTTTATGTATCCACCGAGATACAAGAAATTCCATTTAAACGTAAGTAAAAGANATTCCCTTTTTTTTTTTTTTTTTTTTTGTAAAGGTGGTCAAAGATCAGAACAGAGAGGCTGTGGAGTCTCCAGCCTTGGAGACATTCAAAACCCAACCAGAGGTAGCCCAGGGCAGCCTGCTCTTGGCGCTCAGAAACTGCACCTGAAGCAGTGGCTACAGCTCTGTCCCAGCCCACACCTTTAGCCCCAGTGATTCTGCCCTTCTGTGTTCCCCTTTGGGGACCGAGCACCTATTCGTCTGGAGAACTAGAGCATGAAACAGCAGTTTAATTGCAGCATCTACACAGCAGGCAAGCCAACAGTAGAAATCCATGTTTCCCTTCACCACCAACAAACTGTTTTCAAGGCAAGATGAGGGATCTTTGGTTGGGACCTAGTGGGGCTTCATGGCTTTACAGCTTCTGTGCTCCATATGAGAAATGGCACACAGACAGGAACAGTGAGACTCCCATGGATTCCTTTGATTAGGGAAATGAAAGGTTTCAAAAATAAGACATAAACATCTCCCACACCTTTGAAAGCACGGTCTAAACCTAGTGGGGCCAGTGGGGCCCACAAGTTTTCCCTATGGCCTTATGCATCCTGTAGTTCTCCTCATGCATCAGGGAATTCCACTCCCTGGGGTACCTCAGCTCCCTGTTACCCCAGTAATGAAGAATATTTCGACTGCAGTATTCACTAGATCGCCAGGAAAACCAGGCTGCCATGAATTCTGCATGGAGGTAGACAGTTTACAAACCTCTCCTGAAACCACACACGTAACACACCTCGTTGAATGGTGGCATCTTGTGGGAAAGGGCTAATGGCTCACCTGGCAAGGGGATTTGGGCAGCTCCATACATTTTGTTTGTGGTCATTTTTATTAAATGCCTTTTTTTCCCTTTAGGTACCAAAGGAGGCAACAGCCAGAACCTGGCTGCTAATTACAGCCTATAAATAGGACTTTGCTGTGCACTCACAGCAGCTCACTACTACCTTAAAATAGGAAATTAATTTCAAGAGCTTTTCTTCCCTGCAAGATGACATTAACTATAATTTACCTTTTAATACAGCTCCTAGAAGGCAGTAACATCTGCACTCATCTCTACTTAAATGTCTTCCTCACCTTCCTTCTCTTTTTAGTACTTGGCTAAACAACCTGTTTTCAAGGCACTCAACCTTACTTGAACCTTATCTCCTCAGCACCTGGGATGAGTCCTGCTGGGGATGTCACATGGAGGACATGGAGCCTCCTCACCTTGGGCACACTGTGGCCAGGGTTATGGTCACCTGCACGGCTGTGTTACGGGGAGGAGCGCTGTTGTGCTTCGCTGCCGTGCTGCAAACCCAGATGGAAAAATCCCCGATGGAAAAATCCACAGGACAGATCCCGATGGTTTGATTGTGCTGAATCCCACTACCACTCGTCCTCTGAGCAGAGCATTTCCAGGTGGATGTTTCCATGGTTACTTGCCTCTTGCTATTGCAAGAGGAAGCTCAGGCTGGAGCTGGGAAAAGCAGAGCTGCTGTATTAACAACCCCGTGCGATGCTGGCGGCAGCACGTCCTGGAGGCTTGCACAAGCCTTTTCTGATCAAAGGCTTCTGTATGGCACCAACAAGTGTGGGAAGGTGTGATATGCAGCCCTGGTCTCCAGTGCAGAGCCACTGGAGAACATGGCACATGGACAGATGCTATGGAAGACAGACTCGATGCAGCCCTTCAACAGAACAAGCGGAAAGCTTGAGGGACATCAGAAAACCAGAGGCATCCCCTGCAGCCCAATCACAGCTCTGCAGAGCTCCTTGTCCTCAGTGCTCAGCTCCTGGTGCTGATGCCCTTCCCAAGGTGCTCAGACACCACGGCAGGAGGAAAATAGTGCAGAGTGTGAAGGGATTTGTAAGAGAAAACAGCGGCGTGGTATCTGCATCTTTGGGAAACAATGTACCACCTCGTGATGAGCTTATCTGACCTGTGTGCCCTGTCTGGTGTTTCCATACAGAAATGGTATGGTACAGAAATGGTATGGTACAGGAAACCAAACCTGTGCTTCTGTCCTGTTTCTCATCCTTTCACACCAGTCCTGATCACCAGTGACCTAATCCAATGGTGGGGAACAAGTTCCCTTGGGCTTCCTGGAAAATCCTGACTGTAACCCCTAAAGAAGGGTCACGGACAAGCATTTCATCTCTGGAGATCCAGCATTATGCACAGGAGACCTTGGTGAGCATTTCCTATATAATTAGCTCCCCTGGGAAATGTGACAACTGCTGTTTGCCTGCAAGGGCTCTGCAGCCAAAGCACTGTGGTGAAATCACAGACCAAAGACATCCTATGACCTGAAGGCCAGAAGAAGGCCAGAACGGTCCACCACACTGCTGAGAGCTGAAAGGAGCTGCAAGCAGAGCTCAGTCTACATGTGCTGTGGACTGAGGAGAGATTTTTTCCTGGGACAACACTGCAGGGAAGCCTCTGTGTACTCTGCACAAACCAGGCCATGCTGTAGGGCATCTTCTCTTGGGGAAGACCATACTGGTCCTCTGAAAACCAGGGCCAGTAATGAGGAGTAGGACAGACAAGGAGATCTGTCCCAGAGATGGAGCAGGCACCTGGCCCCACTGTTCCTCCAGATGTCATATTTTAAAGCCCTGGTTCTTAATCTGAATCCAAGTGTGTGGGGAGGTTGGGGAAAGGCAGGGAAATGTCTCTTCCAAGTTAATTTCCTCCCCAACCTCTCCCCGCTCTGCAGTAATTAGTGTTGGCCCACAGGCAAACCTGGATTTGTGCCTGCCTGCATGAAATATGTGTCAAGCCAAAGGAGGTCAGTCCTAAAGTCGAGCTGACCCCAACTCTGGGCGTCGCACAGAAATGGGAACTTGAGCTCTCCAGTGAAAGGCACCTGTGGCACTACACCAGCCAGCAGGCTCTGTCCCTCTGTGCCTCTCCTCCTTGCTCACACAGTGCCATACTGTGCCGTGATGGCCAACCTCCCAGCAGGCAGGAGCAGCAGCCCACGGAGAGATCGGCTGCAGCCAGGGCACTGCAGCTCCACGCCAGCTGCTGGAGCAACTGATTTGGATCTGAAAGAGCTCCTGGGTGGCACAGCTATCTCACTGGTCAATCTATCTGCTCATTTCCTCCTCGGCTGAGATGCTCTGGGGACATGGCAGTGGCAAGCAGACATGCAGGCCATGCTAGGATGCTCTGAACTGGTCTCCTATGGGAAGGGGTGAAGCTATCACAAGCCAGCAGCCAGTGTTGTCCTGTCCTAATGTGAACGTCAACCAGGATAAGCCCCACGGTCCTGCAGGAAGACCCACAATGGGTCCAAATTCAGTGCAAAGTGCATGCCAGGGCATGCGTAGGAAGAGACGGCGCTGAGCACACAGCATGCTGCTGTGGATGGGGCAGGCGGAGGCGGGGAGGTGGCCACTCTGCTGCACAGTCTCGCACCCTGCACACCATCCTTCCCAACACCGTGGAAGGACTCCTGCTCCCTCTGCAACACTTCCAGTGCTACAGAGCCTCGGAGCAAGAGCTGGGGGCTTTGTTATCCCCCCTAGCCAGCCCCAGCCTCAGGCAGCAAGAAGGATGTCCCGTTGGGAGGCAGCTGCTCCAGGCACAGTGCTGCTTCCCTTTCATGTCTCCTCGAGTTCCCCAGACCCTTTGAGCGAGGCCAGCCCAGTCCGTGCCCAGCTGGAGCTGCAGGTGCTGCCTTTGTCCAGGGAGTTCCTTGGAGGGGGCAAAGGAGAAACCCCCACTCGGCAATGACCCGGGCAGCCCCTTCCCCTGGGTGACAGAGCATATGGGGACAACAGCAGTGCTGGGGAAGGGGACGCAGGGGAAAGGCTGCAGGGTTGGTGACGAATGCTCGCCTCGGTGGCCTGGTGTGGCCAGGGGACCCTGTGTGTGCACAATGAGGACAGCAGGGAGGTACCCAACAAGACTGAAACTCTCCTGTGCTTCCTGTCCTGCCTGCAGCTTGTGAAAGTAGGCAAGACCCTCTCCGTCCCCATCCCCAAGCCAGAGAAGTGGTGGAGTCACCATCCCTGGAGGTATTCAAAAAGTATGTAGACAAGGCACTTCAGGAAATGGTTTAGTGGGCATGGTTGATGGTTGGACTCGATGATCTTAAAGGTCTTTTCCATCCTAAATGATTCTATGATTTCATCCTGGAATGGGCTGCAACACATCCCTCCCAAAGTGCACCCTGGCACAGAGGGCCTTGTCTGCAGCCCCAGGCCCAGGGCAGAGTCATCCAGGAGCAGGGAAGTGATCATCCCCCTGTACTCTGCACTGGTACTTGAGTACTGGGTTCAGTTTTGGGCCCCTCACTACAGGAAAGACATGGAGGTGCTGGAGCATGTCCAGAGAAAGGCAACGAAGCTGGTGAGGGGCCTGGAGCACAAGTCTGATGAGGAGCGGCTGAGGGAACTGGGGTTGTTTAGCCTGGAGAAAAGGAGGCTGAGGGGAGACCTTATCGCTTGCTGCAACTACCTGAAAGGAGGTTGTAGTGGGGTGGGTGCTGGTCTCTTCTGTCAGGAAAAATTTCTTTACTGAAAGGGTTGTCAGGCATTGGAACAGGCTGCCCAGGGAAATGGTTGATTCACCATCCCTGGAGGTATTCAAAAAGCATGTAGACAAAGCACATGGTTTAGTGGGCATGGTTGACGGTTGGACTCGATGATCTTAAAGGTCTTTTCCAACCTAAATGATTCTATGATTCTATGACTCTATGTGCATCCACCTAGGCTGCATGCCAAGGCTGGGTGTCCCAGCCTGATGAGGCTGAAACCCCAGGAAGCAAATCTCAGCTTGCAGGACTCTAGCTGGCACTCGGGTAGGTCACAGCTGCACAAATCTCCCCATACAAGCCTAAGACCAAGGCAGAACCACTGTGTTTATTACTTAACGCCTCTAGCCTCACAAGAATTAAAAGGGAAAATCAAATAATTTCAGGCTAAAAATCTGACCAACACTCCACAGGCTGCAGAGCAGAGGGGAGCATCTTCTGGATTTTAAACACCAGTGGCTGTGATGCAACTGATAACTGGATGCAGGCTTGTGTGCCATGTCTGCCAGAGCATGCAATGCCATGGAGCCCTTCCTGCCTGTGCAGCTCCCTTCCCATGGTGTGTGGGGAGCTGCAAGAGCTCAGTCCTTCAGGGAGGGAGGCTCAAGGGCTGATTTTAATAGAGTCCAGTCTGAAACCCAGGGGCTGTTTCTTATTTTAAGGGCCAGGCCTGTCTAATGACAAAGCCCGGCTGATAAGTGGATGGAGGTGGGAGGATGGAGGTGGGATGTACACATGTACACATGCTGGGGGGACAGGTGATACAGTAAGAGGAAGCAGTGGGATGCAGATCCCTTCCTCCGGCCAGTGAAAGGCCTCTGTGGGTTGTGCTGAGCCGGGAAATTGCTTTGTGCTGCCCAGCTTTGTGAGAGTTTAATTAACCATGCCCTGAAGGGGGAGAGGGAAAGAGAGCCCACCAGGCAGGGGGGGTCCTCTCTGTGCCTAGAAGACAGGCTGGCAGCACGGCATGACTGTCTGGGGTTGTGCTTTATTGTCTGAGCGTTGATGCTGGGCTAGGTCCCACAAAGCTGCTATTGTCCATCTCCTGATGGAAACGCTCACAAGCCCTTGTGTTGCAGTGCCCATCATCTGCAGGCAGACCAGAGATTTTAGGCAGGTCCAGGAATCCCTCTGGGAGCCTCCTGGGTGGCCCAAAGCAAGGCTGGGGGGTATGCAAGTGGAGCCAGAGAAGACACGCAGATGTTTCTAGCCAGAACACTGAAATGCCCTTGGAAGAGGGACCCTGGAAGTACAAAGTGATGTTGGTGTGAAATGCCTCAGCTGGCCCCTATCAGTGATGGCCAGGGTGCAACCACCTTGTCCAACAGTTACTAGGCACTGCTACACCCACTCCACCGCTCTCAGGTAAGACTTGGCCCTTTGCTTCCTTTCTCAGCCCCAAACCAGCTGAAAAGATGCAGTGTAGTGACTGCAGGAATGACACAAGCCGGGAGTCCATTTTCACAGCTGACCCCAACGCTCATGGTGAGAGCTGCATCTCAGCTCCCCCAATGCCAACAATTCACCGCTCAGTGCAACCACCACCCTGAGGCCATGAGGTGCTCACCAAGCACAGAAAATAGAGAATTGCTGCTCCTGCCTGATGACTAAGGTGGCATCTCATGACACCAAGTGGCCCAGAACTTCAGCTGAAACCAGCAGAAGTTACAGGCACTCAGCTAGGATTATGCTAGTAGCTCGGAAGCAACATGGGACATGAACAAGGTCATTTTCCAGCCTGTGGATGCTGCACACATGGCCCTGCTGACCTAATGGCTAGTAATTGGCCTGGTAATGGAGTAATTCAGTGGGAACCACCACCTGGAAGAAGCAGCACTTTGCTCAGGGCCTGTCACGCTGGGAGCGGGCTGGTCATCTGCAGCAAAGCGGAATTTAGCTAATGTGAAAAGCAAGAAGAGCGCCTTTCCAGTGACCTCCCTGCTCCTCCTGTGGTGCTTCACCCCAACAAACAGCAACACAGTCCTCATACCCATCCAGTGCCAACCCTGCAGAAAGCTCTCTTGACCACCTGAGCCGGTGGGTAGGGGCTCACCTTTAGCTTGTGCTCGTGCTCCTTGTTGACCCGGGACAGCAACTGGGCTTTCCTTCTGTTGAGGGCATCGATGAGAGCATCACACTGGGCCACCAGGCAGGCCTCAAACTCCACGCTGTTCTCCTGTGGGTCAGAGCAGAGTACCACAGCCTGGCGAATATCTCCATTTCAGTTGGGAAACCTGTTTTTTTTTATAATACCATATAGGCCATTTTTATGTATGTGTAGCTGCACTACTGCTATTCACATAGGATTAGCACATGGGATGCTTACACCCTTGGCTCATGGCAAATGTGGTGGTGGCAGGTGAGAAACAGGTTTGGTCCATCCTGCCACATCCTTGGATCTACTTATGGCAGAGACGGGAAAGGCTGGGGTCTCTGCTGCTCCCTCCATGACACAGGCAGCTTTGGGAGGAGCAGTCTTTGGGAGGGCTGCAGGGGGGTAATATGAAAAGTCAGGTGTGGGCCCCTTTGGGAGAGCACCCACCAAACCAAGCTGGGGAGATGGGACAGAGGATCGCAGAGAGCAGCTCAATCTGGTGGGAAGCGGCTGTTCTTCAGCCAGGAGACACAGTACCTGGATTTGCTGCACCATGTTGCGGAGTTGGACCAGGAACTCTTTTGCTTCCTTGGCTCTGTCTGACAACCCGTTCAGGGCCTGGGAAAGCTGGCTCTGCAGGGGGAAGAAAGAGCGAGGTCATTTCCGTGTCCTGGACTCATCCTTGTGCTAGAGGAGCTGATGTGTGTGTGCTTAGGGCTGGGGATGGACTGCAGCCCAGCACTGCCTTCCTGGGGTGTGCAGCCTTCAGTAATGCACCAAGGTGTCCTTCTGCCCCTGCTGCCCTGAGTGTAAGGAGAGGAAAAGGAGGGTTAGCCATCATCACAGATGCCCCGGGTTTGGGAAGCAGATATTCAGCATCCACCTCCTCCACAGGCTCACGTGGGTGATCAGGGACAAGCCACATCCATCCTGGGTCTCAAAGTGAGCCAGGCGCTACCTCCCTTGGATCTGTGCTCTCCAGGGAGCCAGATACCAAAAATCCTGTAGGATCTGACCCATGTCTGCTGAGGATGATCAGCAAAAGAGCACAGGTCAGGCCACCTGAATCAGACTGAAAATCTCCCAATCCCTCCTGAAAGCTAAGGTAAAGCAGGGTCTTCCACTGCCGTGCAAAATACTGACTGCTCCTTCCTCCTCCAGTGCTACGGGTGGGAGCACACACCCACAGCCTGCTCCGGCCCGTGCTGAACTGAGTGGCATAACATGGTAATAATAATGATTATGTCTTGTGCTTTTTCATTTTCATGGCACTTTCCAAACATTAACTCAGGAATCTTCTCCTTTTGCAGTAATTTCAGTAAGGGTTGTTATCTCAAGAGCTGGGCAAATCACGCACGACAATTTACCTCTTGAGGAGATTTTGCCTCTTTCATGGGCTGCAAATTGCCTACAAACACCATGCAGATTTTGAGGTGTGATCCTCCTTTGCAGCAGACACAGAAGGGAGCCCAGAAGATGGCTGATGTCCCCAGATCTCTAAAAACCTAATGTGACCATCCGTCCTGTGATCAGGACGTTGGCACTGGGCTGGCACCTGCCCCGTTGTGCCATGCTCCCCCAGACGCTGGTGTGGGGAGAGGGAGGAGGTGAGATGGGAGAGGGAAGCAGGGGGAATGATGGTGCAGAAGGGATGCGAGGTCACTGGAGCACAGCGCCTGCTGAGATGGCGCTGGGCTGAAATCAAGGAAAAAAAAATTGCTATCAAAGAGACAAGGTAGCAAACAAATGGCAACCATTTAATGGCCCAGAAAATGACCTTACTGCTGCTTCCCCAGGAGATGTTAATATAACCCTAGTGATTTCTGCATTTCCTTTGTAATTTATCGTGCCCAAGTCATTAGGATGTGGAGCTAATCAGCGAATGCATCTCTAATAAAAATGGGATTGCTAAGTCAGCTCAGCAGGTCTCCCCATCTCTCCTCCCTCAGCAAAGGCTGGAGGAGAGCCGAGGCCGAAGCTTTAGATGCTCCCCACGGCACTGGCAGCCTCAAGCACTGCAGGGACAACCCAGCCCTACCTCATCCTCTCCGCTGTGCCCCTGCAAAAGCCTCCATCGCCCTGCTCCATACTCGCCCTCCACAGCCCACGCACGGCTCCAGCCCTCCCAGATTTAGGAAGATGTCTTAAGCCCAGCAAGGTGGTTTGCTGAGAACCGAGCGCTGCAGGGCCCTGGTCTTCAGTAACACAGGCAATTAATAGAGAAAATCAGTAGGAGTTTGTTATGTTTACAAGCTCCTCATTAAAATTGCAGCATGGTGGTTTTTTTTCCTTTAATAAAGTCTTTGCAAGACTTTTTTTTCCATTGACATATATTTCAGAAAGAGGATCTTTATATCAACATAACTCTTTGAGGCCTTCCTAATGGGAAAGCATTTTAAACGTGCTCTTAAAATTTATTAAGAGCTCTGTGACGCCTGTGTGCACTGTCCACGTGCAGCTCCTTCACCCAGGACACCCCCAGACTCACAGCACAACAGCTTCCATGGTGCAGCAAGCTTTGAGCCTGTCCACAAAAAGAAAAAGATGGTCCATCACCTTCAGAGCATCCCTCCCTGCGGTCTTACACTGCATCCCCCTCCTCAGCTCAGCCCTTCCCTCTGCTTGAGATGTTCTTGATGCCACCAGTGCCTGCAGATGAGGGGCATGAACTAGTCAGGAAACTGTATTTTTTCCATAATCGTAAGGTTGGTGAGGTGCACAGTGGACACCCTGCCCCGTCCCTTGTCCCCAGCATGGAGAATGGGGCACCAACACCAGCGTGCCCAGCTCACAGCAATGTGCAGTAAGAGCTAGCATTGCCTGTGCAAAGCTGGTGATGCCAGTTCCTAGGTATGGGTGGCCACAGGCTCCCCACTGGACACAGGAGCTCTAAGGTTTGGTTTTTCATCAGCATGAGCTTTGTGCCGATCTCCAGGAAGGGTCCCCATCACGCCGAGCCTCTCCCGGAGTGGAGACACGTCCCCTTTGAAACATCTGCCCAGCTCTCCCACTGCATCCCTGCTGCTTATGGTGAGAGTCACCCCACTGGGGACCCAGAGCTGCAAGCCATCACGGTTAGCCCATTAAACAAGGTTAATTAATGCTATATGACAACGGAGCGCGTATGGGAATGTGCGCAGGGACTCGCGGGCATGCCTGAATGTACTCATTAAGGGCAGCGCTGCAGGCACAGTGACAACGTGATTCATAACCATATGCCACAGAAAAACAAAGTCCTTCTGGTTTCTGTTATTATGTTAATAAGTCAGAGGCTGCAGAGAGAAATTAAATGACTGATTGGGTCCGTAAATTCTACAGGTACCTTCTATGACCCTTGGAGCAAACCCAAGCTTTAATGCAGTCTGTCGCTTCGGAGAAGGATTTAATCACTGGACACAGAAGGCAGAGTCACAGGTTTCCCACAAGCGTGTGATCTACATGGAAGGAGCAGGAGATGGAGACTCAGGAGTCCTCCGCGCAGGAGCAGGAGGTCAGAAGGACCTCAAGCCTTGTCTCCTGCAGGTGCTGTACCAGACTGCAGGAAACTATACTGTTAATATTTCTGACACATGCTGGAGGGATTTCCCCTCGCTGTAAAAAGCTGGAACGTTGCACTTTGCATCTCCATGTGGAAACAAAATCTTTGGAGCTTCTCGGGGCTGGGAACCCTGCTCTGGGGACCACTATCCCCCCACAGAGCAGGGGACAGTGGATGGAGACCCAGCATCCTCCAGTGTGCAGTGGAACAGCCAGTTTGTATGCACTGGACCGGAGCAGAGTCCCACCCTGAGCTAGCACAGGCAGGGGAATTAATGAGTGTGAAATGAAGAAAAATTCCATTTAGTGGCATCTTAAAATCAAGTGAATTTGTTCTTTGCAGAAAGCTGGCCTCTTTTTCAATGGACTTGTTTCAAGGCAGTAAGAAGAGACCTCTGTAATTCACATTAACATTAATGGGAGCTAAGCGTTTAAATCTCTGTCCCCAGAGCACTTAGGAGAGAATCCGTCCCCTCTTTGTGCTCGCTAATAGCTCTGTAAGCCTCCTTCCCAGGCACAGCTGACAAAGGGATTTCTGTCACCCTTTGATTCTCCCTTGTCCTAGAGCACGGATGAGCGCAGTTGGTGCAGAAGGCTGGTGGCTCAGTAGGGCTGAGCAGGCTCCTAGAAACAGAGAAAAGCAACATTTTAAACTCCGCATCATCTCTCAGACGGAGCTGGTCTGGTTCTCCTCCCATATAACCCAGCTGCCAGCAATGGTGCTCCTCCAGGTTTACCTTGAGGTGAGGAGGGAGCTGGGCCTGTTATTTTAGGAGGTGTGGGTCCTGCTCGGCATCAGACGCTGGATTCTGTGAGCTGGCTCTGTGTAACAACTCCATCTGGTATACCAAGAAAAGCCTGAAGTTAGCTAGCATTGGCCACCAAAAAGAGCGAGGAACAGTTGCTCTCGTTTCAAACCCCAACTTGCTTGCAGGCTCTAACACTAGACAAGGTGCCTGGAGTATTCAGGGGAGACACCAGTCTCCTGCTCTGCTCAATGGAGAGGAGGGCTCCTCTGCAAGCTGAAAACCAATTGCTAGTCCCGCTCCCCATGCCCCTGCACACACAGGAGCTGTGCAGCTCTGCGCTGCCTGCCCCTGGCCCGCAAGGGCTGCACCCACACGCAGGAAAGCAAGTTTGTGTGTGATGGTGAAAGGTCACAATTTCAAATGAGGTCAAGAAAGGACATTTCTGTTCAAGGCCAGGCCAAATGTACACCCCAGTGCAGCATCTTCTGTACAGTGGTGCTCTTCCAGCCTCCAGCAGTTCACAGCTCAGGAACCTCATGAGGTTGGCATGGCTTTCATGTAGCCCGTGTAACCCCCCATGGATTTCTCTTCCACAGAACTGTCCTGTCTCCTCATGGACTAAAGTAAGCTTTTATCACCCACGAGGTCCTGTAGCAAGTTCACAGCTTAAGTGTATGCCCTGTGAAAGCCACCTCCTCTGGGCTGCTGCAGACTACGCCTGCTTCAAAGGCCATTTGCACCTCAGATTTCAGATGACTGCACCTCCTTACCAGCCACAGATGGGCTAGGTGATTCCTGTCACCCCAGGACAGAAAACTCACCCCAAAACAGCTCTTGGCATTACACTGACAATCCAGTACCTGCTCTGACATCCCAAGTGTTGCAACCAGCCCCTGTTTCTTCTCTCCTTCCAACCAAGTCATCTCGCAGCCAGTTCCTCTTGGAGCATCCATACGGAGGTAAAAGAGAAGAGGAATAAGCCAGGCAAGAAAAGATGCTGTTCCCAGCTGTTCTGCTTGTACCCTCGAAAGGATGAGGAGCTGTCACAGATGCTGGAGTTGAAGTCATGTGCTTCCTTCTTTTAATTAAAGCATAGGACCCATAGCCTTTGAATCTTGAGGCAAGCTTACTGTATATGATGCCTGACTAATTAAAATGGGATGTTTAATTAAAACTTGCATTCAGTCAGGAAGTTGATGAAGCTAAACTGCTGCTAATTGGCTTTCAGCTCCAGTCATGAGAGCCTAACTTTTGGATTCAACACTGCCCAAGAAAAGAAACCAGGAGCCCTGCCTGGAGCTGCAGTCTGGGCTGAACCTGCTCCTTGAGACTTGAGCCTGCACCACAGGGCAAGAGGAAACCAGACTGGGCAGTGCCATGTCCAGGGGTCCTGCAGGGGCTGGTCCTCATGAGAGGCAGGCAACAGTGCTGTGAAGGAGCCTGATGACCCGCCCTGGGGGAGGCTTCTTCCTGAGCCTGCTCCCAGCAATGATAAATGCCAGAAGGAAATCATACCCTCACCCACCTCCTCGTTCCTCCTTTGCCCACCTGACAATCGCTCAGTCGCTCCTGCTGGGCCTGCTCTGGGGCTGACTTAGCATCACTGCTACACGCCGACTGCCAAAATCCTCAGCTGCTCTCCAGCAACACCCCCATGCCAGCTGGCCATGCTGCCTCTGCTCCCACTGAATAGTCTAGACCCCTTCCCTGTTTTCCTTGCACACATCCCCAAACTGTATCAGTGATCCCTGTGTACTTACTCTGATGAAGACAAGTAAACAAGCCTGAAACCTACTCAGAAACAGCTCTGTTTGATCACTGCTCACAGACAGCAGCTTCTGCCCATCGGCTCCTAACGCACATGATGTGATGTGACACCACACAGGGCTCGGCACTTACTACCTGTGCACATGTAAGGAGACCTCTTGGCAAAAATGCCTTACACCTCTGCAGCTACTGCTATCAAACCTGAACATCCTCAAAGGTCCTCCTCTCCTCCTTTCCCTTCTGCTCTGCCAAGCCCAGTCCCCTGAAATCGCACTGGAAATGCAGACGTGAGGCAGACAGTGGGTTACACCCCGAGACAACCTCATCCCAAGGCAACCTTATCCTGAGCCTGTTTGCCCAAAAGGTCGGTGGAGAGCAGCGCTTTTGTTGCAGCCCACTTGCTCTCTGCCTGCTGAACTCCCCGGCATCTTCAGAGAGCAATCAGGCAGCAAACAGCCTTGAAAGCTGGAGGCCAGTGCTCACTCCCAGGCCCACCCCGGCACACCTCTGGCAGGGATGCAGAGTAGATATAGGCAACTGATGCTCTGTGTCTGCAGGGTGAGCAAAGCCGGACCATCTTACTTGCAAATAACTAACTTTGAGCCAAGACTGACAACAGGAACAGAGCATGGGTCTGAATTACCCCTCTCCAAAGACCACACCATTCTGCTGCTGTGTATTTGACATTGGTCTAGCTCAGGTTTTCCTGGCTTCCCACGAGAAGGATGCACCCTCAGCCTGACATAAAGCTGCAAATAAAGTAACAGACGGAAGAGCCTAGGCTTGTCAGCAGGACGCATACACACGCACACAGAGCCAGGTTTGTGAGCAAAGCTCCGGGGTGCAAACCGCAAGCTAGAAATCAACCCTGAGGAACAGCTCCCGCTCCCCCACTGCAGACAATGGGTGAAGCAAGGGATGGGAAGGCATCAATCACTACCGCAGCGTACCGGGGGCCTTGGTTCTCCTCCTTCATTGCAGTTACGCTGGGGAAACTGAAGGAGAAAGATGAAATGTAAACTAGTAAGATCCAGCAGCCCCTGGGAGAGGAGCTCCATAAGGAGAGTGTGCCTCAGGGCTGGGCTGCTTCTGCTGCCTCTGCAACAGCCTGGAGGGCAGCTGGAGTCTGCAAAGCAGATGATCCTCCACACATGCAAGGCAGGCTGGCTCTCTGGAGCAGGCATGCATCTGCAGAACTGTCTCTGGGGCAATTTGTATTGACATCAGAGTTAATTCCAAGGTCTGCAGAGGGGCCCCTGTGTCTCTGGAAGAGGCAGAGATGCCACTACACCCGTGACTATTAATCCTAGACCCTGGGGGATCCTCCTGGGGGAAGCACGTAGCTCTTTGCCACTGCAATGCTGGGGAAAGCCCAGGCAGAACCTGAGGAGGGAGGACACCCGAGATGGGGACACTTTGGGGTGACTTGCCTCCATGGTGGTGACACCCACGTGCAGCTCCGCAAGGATGCCCAGCCCTAGCTGGAGCATGGGTGAGTTACAGCCTTTCCAGTGCAAACAGAGGGATGCGGTGGGTTTGGGATGCTCAAGGGTCCAACCTGGCATGGCTGTATCAATCTGCGTGGAGCAGCAGAGCACCCAGCCCTCGACTCCTCTGCAGTGCTGGGGGCACCCAGTGCCCACAGACAGCAAGCAGCAGGTGCTGAGGGTGCTCAGCACCCTTGGGGACACAGACTGTGTTTTGTGCACAGGGAATTTTCCCCCTTCAGCCTTCTCCTTTCTCTCATCTCACACCCTTTCCCCCTGCCCCTGTGCAGCAACACATCAGACTCACATGTATAAGCCAAAGCTAGCAGGGGGAATCCTCACTCCAGAAGGGACTGTGGACCAGGCCAGGATGGAGGCAGTGGAGAATTCAGCTGGGAAAAAACCTCACATGCCCTCTGCCAGGCAGAAAGGCTGTCTGCAGCCCTCCCATGAGCTGGGGGAGGCGATGCAGTGGTTTTGCCCCATGTCAAGCCCCAAAGCCGGGCTGCTGCCTGCCAGCTGGTAGGATTTTTTTAAAGCCAGTTGTTTTTTGACAGCATTGATAGCAGAACAGCAAAGCTGTTCTGGGTGCTGCAGCGCAGAGCACATATCACTGTCAATCCTGGCAGTGTCGGAGTTGGAGGCCTTATCAGCTCAGCCCAGGTTGTTCTTATTTATTCCTGCCCACCCCAAGTCAATGCTTATCAAGGTGAAATCTTGCACGTGGATGCACATCTGTCCTCCCCTGCAATGAGCTGCCACAGGTTTATGGGTGTTTGTTGGGTCTGGGGAGAGCAGGGCGAGGCAGGGATCCCAAGAGGAGTGCTTGGGATGTCCCCGTGAAGGGCAAGCCCTGAGAGCTCAGGTCAGACATGGAGGGCAGCTGCCTGTCCCACACGAGCCTGGATGTCACCAGGATGCCTGCCTGCTGCAGCACTGTGCTGGCCTAACCGATCCCTTCGGTACATGGCTAAGCCTGTGTCTGCACCATTTCTGGGCCCAAGCCCTGTGTTTGCGGGATTGCTTGCTTCCTTGGGATCCCCATCCTACCACATCATCTGCCCTATGCTCCCTGTGAGATGATGACTGCAATAACTAGCCAGGAGCTGAAGCCCCCAGTACCGATGTGCTGTCACTTGGGTGCACAGATGGCCCTGGCCACTGGCTTTGTTCACGCAGACACTAGGCCAGTGTATTTCCTCAGCAGGCAGAACTGATTCAAAGGCTCCAGCCTGGAAATAAGACAAGGATATATTCTTTTCAAGCGTGACCTTGCTAAAACCCTTTCATTGCCTCCCATGTGGCTCTGGGATTCCCTGGCCCTGGGCAGGCGTTCTGCTCTGCCACCTCCCAGCCTTGCTGTGGGCAATGCTGAATTCATGCTGAGTTTCTTGCACGTTTTATTTAGCCCGGTCTCAATTGTAACCTGTAGTAGCAGTGGCAATGTCCGTCAGTCCATCTGTACTAGCATGGCAACTTGCCTAGCCCAGCTTGCTGCCTGGCTGCCCAGAGACCCTTGCCCTGCACACGTGGCCGAAAGGGATGGGGGTCTATGTCCTGACCAGCCCCAGGCTTCAGGGGTCCTCTCTGAGAGGAGACTTCTAATGTTTTAAAAATGACCTGCTGCGACTTGGTTGCCAAGCCCTGGAACTGCACATTAGCCAGCACTGGGGACGCTGCTGGAAGCAAGAGACTTAGGGTAAAAACATCAATTATTCTCTTTGCACGGACTTTAATGCATGTAATTGTTATGCCAAAATTGTGGAAGAATAACTCTGGCATCCAGCCCCCCTGCTAGGAGCAGCATGCATGACAGCCTAGCTGGGACACCCGGGCTATGGGTACCTGGGGGGACAGGTCACATACTGCTTATTCCACTCTGAAACAGCAGAGCATTTTGCTCCTGCTGTGAATCATTGTACTCACTTGAACCTGCTGCTTCCCTGTTCGCAGGCCTTCTGTGGCCAGGACAGCTGGTGCTCTGCAGCCTGCAATGATTTCTCAGCAGGCTTTGGGAGAAGCCTGTACGAGGAGGAGGACCTGAACCCCCAAGTTCCAGCATCCTTGCACTTTAACCCCACTTCTTCAAGGGGCAAACAATCAGGCATGCAAAACTCTCCAGCAGAAGATATGGTTGCCAAGTGGCCTGTGAGATAACATGCCAGTGGCTTGCTTCCAAAAATGTGGGGAACACCAGATGAAGTTATTAGATACCACCGGAGTCGTGGTGACCTTCTACGTCTCAAGCACTGCTGTGGGATCAACCTTGGTTTAGCTTCACCCCCAAAAGAGGGTAGACCTAGGACAATTCCTCTCAGCCTGATAAGGGCCAGCGTTACACACAGGGATGCTCAGTGTGGATCGGTTCATGTGTGGCAACTTGCTGGGCTGTCCCTAGTCCTTGGACTAAAAAAATACAAGAGGTATATAGCATCCTGGGCTGCTCCTTGCTGACAGTTCCTTGCTGTGAGGATGTGTTGAAGATGCTCTGCCCTTGCTTTGATATAGGATATAGTCCTTGCTTTGATTTTTAGGGAGAAGAAATGTGAGCACCAAGATATCAGTAAAAGCCCTTTGATATTGTCCAATTAATTCCTGTTTTGCTTCATTAACACCCAACAACAAATCATCTTAGATTTTCATTGGCAAAACCTAACACACGTCCCTTTGAAATCATGGACAGAAAGGCCAGCTCTATTATAGGGATGCTGAGAAAAACACAAGCTAAGCAAGGGTCTGCTGCCTACCCACAGGTACACAGGGGCAAACAAGGTAAAGGTGAGAAACTATTTAAAAAAGGCCAAATATTGTGGACTGATTGGCGCAGATCTGTAGAGTGAGTTGATGCTGAGGTCCACTCTCTCCATATTTCAGGAGGAGACACTTTGGACTCACCCTTGCCTGGTCCTGCTTCAGGTGCACCACATTAGGCATGCTCCTGGAGTGCATCTTCCAGGTTGTGTCCTTGAGAGGAGTCCAGGTCCTGCTGCAGCTCTGCACGCAGACATCTGGGTGGAAATGCAGGTTGAGAGTATTGCAGGTTCATGTTGCAGCTGTTCACTGCAGGCTGTTTTTCTGCTCTGAGCAATTTCCGCATCCTGCTCTGGCTGGCAGCCTCCTTTGGAGTCTTGTAACCAAGATGATACTGATTTGAGTCTGGCTTCTTCTTGGATCTGAACCCCAGCAAGAAGGCCATGAACTTTGCTAGTGGCTAGTTCATGCAAGTGAGACTGGAATAAATTCCTCCCCATTGTCCCTCGTGGGGCAGCTCAGGGCACGGCAGGCAGCAAGAAACTCAGTTCCCAGCTCTGAAGCCTATAGCTAGCCTAGATCCAAATGGGATCCTCAAGATACACCTCTTCCCCTCTGCAGCACTCACAGGCAACCTTGCAGACTGGGGCGCAGCGGGGGAATTAGCACAGGCTGGACCATGCATTTGTGCACAACTCTCCTTTTCCTTCCCTCAGCCAGGATTGCTGTAGTTCCAAGGTCCCTCTCTTGGCATCAGTGCGCCCAGTCTTGACAATGGTGAAAGGCAGTGAAGTTGCACACTGGCCCTTGTTTTGCCTTCGTCCATGCCTCTGAAACTCTGGGCTAGGTTTGCTACCTCTACAATTGACAGTCACCGGGCCCAGCAAGCCTGAAGTAGCCCAAAACAGGCACGGAGGGCAAAGCCACGCATCTCTGCTGTGAGATAGCGGTAAATTTGTAGAGCAGTTAACAAGAAGGTATCAACAGCACCTTCATCAGATGCCTGAACCCTGTCCCTGCCAGAGGCCAAGATGAGAGCTCAGGGAAGAAGGCTCCCCTCCTGCCTGCATTAGTGATGCCCAAGCCTTGAGATAAGGCTGACTTCACTGCCGACTTCATGCATCTGCACAGCCTCCGACTGCCACAACAGCGAAAGCTCTGCGAAGGACGTGACCAACATCACTGATCTACCAGCGCTGCAAAGATCCTCCCACAGCCTGGATACAGCTCCCAGGTACCAAGGTAGCAACACAGGGCTGGGCTTGCTTCCAGCCCCACAGCTGTATGCTAAGGGAGTGCTCTTTGGGCTGAGGAGATGTGCTGACGTGATGGATGCAGACACCAAAGTGACTCGTGCCAGCAACAAAAGTACGGGCAGCTCCATATGGGTTGTAAGGAGGCTGATGGAAGGAAGCAAAGAGATGCTTTGGCTGGAAAAGGCAAGGTGAGGATCCTGGTGCAGGCTAGTCCATCCAGAGCAACAGCAGCTCGTAGCTCCCTTTAATGACTGTGCTGAGCCATGTCTTGAGGAGTGCGATCGTAATGATGGCTGATTACCATCACTTGTGACCCAGCTGGGAGCATGCTGATCTATAGCTGCTGTCGTGCGGCCAGTGGCATTTCCAAACCACCGTGGAAGCACAGGGCTCATTTGCTGTGTGTCAGTGTTGTTATGTCTCAAGAGATGAATGAAGCTGGCGAGAGGCAGAGGACAGCTTGCAGCTGAGCAATGACTTCTCCAGGCTCCCTCCCCTCCCCTGCAAGGCATAGTCCAGCAATAACATGCAGTGTCCCAAGCGGGTGGAATTGCTCACAGCTCTCCTGGACCAGTACTTACAGCCATGTCCTTGAGCAGATGGGCTAGTTCTTTGCTAGAGGTGCAATTACAGGCAGAATAAGCACACAATGACACCTACACTCCCCTCTGAAGAAGCTGAGAACACACCATCTTGCACACAGTCTTCCTATATTTGTGGAAAAAGAAGGCTTAAGCACCCTTTGCTGTTCTCCAGTCCTCAGAGGGCTGGAGCAAACCCCTGCACTGTGAAGGATAGCGTTGCAGGCACTGTCACTGCAGCCACCAGGTCTGTTCCATGGGCTCTGACCCCCGGGCAGGCAGTGCCTGGGCCATGCCCTGCTCCTCTTGGGCTCCCACCTGCTGGAGACTGGAGCCTGTTTCCCCTCATGGCTGGAGGATTCAGGCAGGACAGCATGCAACCCTCTGCCCTGGGGTGCCTCCTCTCCTCATCCGCAGAGGGGCTTTCCCACAGGGCACGGCTTCCGCCAGGCTCCCCTGCGTCCGACTGCAGCTGCTGCTAGCACAGGGGCAGGGAGATGAAATGAGCAGAACTGAATCCAATTAGAGAGATCCGGAAACGGGAGAGGAGATGGGAACGTGTCCAGGTTGCTGAGAGCTCCGTGTGCTCTCATGCCAAGAGAGGAGAATCACAGACGAGGAGGACAGCATGCCTGGTCCTGCTTAGGGATCCTTTGGCCAAGCAGTGGTGTCAGAAGTCAGCAGGCAAGAGCTGAGCATGACACCACGCAACACAGCCTAGCATCACACCACAGCCTCGTTAGCACGCCTGGTGCTTGGGCTAATTGGCCTGGGTGCAGCTCTGTGCTGCTTGGGCTGTGTCTGGAGGAGCTCTCAAATGGCACCACAGAGCTGCACTGTGGCCTGCTGCTTCAGATGAGCAGGCTGGGGTCGAGCCTGGCTGGCAAAGGTCTTCCTTGGAAAGAAATCAGTCAGGGGAGAATATAAAAGAGTATAGCGGTCAACCTCCTAACGTCAGTGGGGCTGCCTGCTGAAATCAGGCACATTCTGGCCTTATCAACAGTTATCCCTCCCCCCGGGACGACAAAGGGCAGGACACATTGCAGACAGACTACTAGGAAGAAATGCCCCCAAAAATGAGTCTGTGCTGAAGGGGGACTGCAGAAATTTGGCTTCTTGGTGCCCTGGAAAGTGAGATGCATGTTATTCAGAGCTGCTGTTAATGCTGCTTTCCTTTGCTACCCTTACCAACATAGAACCAGCCCTGAATGAGCATCCAGGAGGGAAACAGAGAGACGGCTTATTGACATAGAGTTACCCACTGGTCTGCTGCACAGCTGTTGAGGAAGTCAGTGCACAGCAAATATTAAGAGTGATAACGTTTGGCAGTACAAGATAATCAAGGCAACTGATCTAGTTATAATCGGCCTCGGCAAGCACAGAGTTCAGCTTCTGGAGGAGTATTCTGCAGGTCGGAAGGAACTGGCTCATCAAACAAGATCTTCCACATCTCAGGCAACCACTGAAATAGCATTATTATTGTTTTAAAAAGTAATAAATTCATTGTACAGCCTTAATTAGAGAGAAAGGCAGTTAATAGAACCCGACACTGCATTTCCTGAGAAGGCTACTTAGAAGCCAATCTCTATGGCAGTTGATCCCTCCTTAGATCACTGCTCCTCGTGGCATTTTCCCTTCACTCTGAATAAGCCTCTGAGCCCTGGATTCCCTTTCCCATGGCGTAAAGACATAAGGGAACTGGTATTAGGCACTCAACTGGTGTCCTGAGCTCCTGGGTCAGCTCCAAGCATAGTCTCCCCTTGACGCTGGTATGTTACCCCAAGCACTGTCCTTTGAGATGCAGTGGTCATGTCTCTAGGTGATCCTCCCAGCAGCAGCAGCCCCCCATGGCCCAGTGTTCACCTCTGGATCAGGTGAATGCTGAGCCACTGAAGCAACACATGCAAGAAACCCCAAGCAGCCAGCTCCAGGGACCATCCCAGGGCACATTGGAGAGGGAGCTGCCTCTAAAAGGGGTCTGGAATCAAACAGGGGTCAGTGGAGGAGTTTGAGCAAGATAAAAAGACAAATGGCTTGGTGAGAATGCACGGGTAAGAGCATGGACTCTTTTTAGGAGCTTTCAGGCATGCTGCAGAAGTAGGAGAACCTGGAGAAATGGGCTTAAAACCAGCATTTTTCCGAGTGATAAAGGAGTGTGCCGGTGTTGCATCCACCTAGCTCCCTGTGCACAGACAGAACCTGAGATACATTCTTTAACTTGCCTAAAAATGAATTTACAAGAGCAAATGTTGCTTCAAGGTAAAAGCCTGGACATCAGGCCACCTTCTGACCCACAACACTGCTGTGACCAAGAACAGCCTCTGTTCCCTGGGAAAACTACTTTGCGATGTAAAGGACTGCACCAATAACACCCTCCAAGAGAAGGTTCTTTTGCAGCATTCCCCCCACAAGCTAGTGGAAGACCTCAGGAGAGGCAACAGAGCCTCTTATGGCGGTGGAAGGCCGTACATCCATCATAGGACTAGAGGTATAGTCACCATATGACCGACATGCCACTGTTGCCGTCCTGTGAGCACGGCATGTCTGGCCACCTCTGGCAATTTATGTCAGGCACATGTCCAGGCAAGGCCTCATCACCTAGTTGTTCATGCAAGCATGCCTTGTGCTAAGACCATTATCTCCCAAACAGTGCAGGAGGGAACAGGCTCATTCTAGCCACATGGCAAATGCAGTGCTGGTTGTGGGGAAGAGAGAAGCTATGGAGTGCTATGAATTCCCACCAATGTTTTAAAGACAGAGAAGCAGCCTCTCTGGTCAATGGCAAACATCAAAGCAGGTCTCTGCATGATGCTCAGGGAACATCTAGCTATGGTCAAGCTTGTCAAGCTCTTCCCAAGGACTCCCATATGCCCATGACATGAAGAGTAGGATGTGAAACAGTGATGGTGTTATGGCCAGCATTAATTATATACATGAAGCAGCAAAACCTTCTCCCTGCTTCACCTCACTACTGTAAAGGGCTCAAGGCATTGAGGGATGGGTTGATCACCAGGACCGCATCCATACAGAGACAAACCTCTCAAGTTTTGGTCTACATTTTCCTGACAAGATCCTCTCATTTTGCTTGCGGAATTCCTTAAACCCACCCGTGCACTGTGAAAATACCCATTGAATAGCCCATTTCCCACAGGTCAGACTCAGGTTTGTTGGCGGAGTGATCAGAATAGAGGTTTGGTATCTCTCACCACAAAGGAGAAGCAACGCAGCAGCAACCTGCTGCCTCTTAGCCAGCAAACACCCCCCAGGCCAATGCTCCACTTGACCTCCCTTCTCCTTCAGGCTCAAGGAGTGCCAGAGGGCTTGAGTCCATCCAGAAGAAAATGAGCTCCCCAGGGATTGTTATGAAATGCTCTTACTTAGGCAGAACAAGTGAGCACTAGGGGAAGGACTGCCAGAGAAGGTCAAGGAGCTTTAAACCACTTCCAATCAGGTCAGTAATAGGAAAGGTTTGGATCTGGCTAGGTTGGAATAGCACAAATTACTGTTGTATCTTTTTATTCAAAAACTCTGGGGGACATTCCTGTAAATGGTGAGGAAAGTCCCACCAGGCAAACCCTGTCTCCTTAGACCCCGTTTTTCTCCATGGTGCATGGAAAAACATGTAAGCAAAGACTCAGGTTATGATCTCATGGGCCAAGATCTGTGTCCTGTACAGAATAAAGGTACTATGGATGCACAAGCATGCAAAAGCCAAGACCATCAGCCTGCAGGCGAAGCTGCCAGGGGATCACTGCACCCACTTTTTGGGGTACAGCTAGCACAAAAGTACACAGATGCCAGGCCACTGCTGTGTGTGAGCAGCAAGCATCTTCCCTTACACAGTCATCCAGGCAGCGCATGTTGTCCTGGCATTGCCCAATATCCAGGAAGGTCCACACTGCAGATTTTATGCTTTCTGCCTTAAAATTACGCTCCATCTGCCTTCAATCCAATTACTGCCTTCCCACTCAGCCTGCCTCAGTGGTTACTCACACTTTAGCTCTTCCATCCCATTATTGCATTAAGTCTTTAAATCTGATTACTTTGTTTGGAGTTAAAATTTAAACCTGATTAATTGCATAAACAATGATTTTTACCAGTCCTAGTCCAAACAGAGGAGAAAGCAGGTTGAAAGCCCCATGGGGCAATTCCTTTTTCTGCAGTGAGTGTATTGACCATCCTCCTTTTGTCTTGCCCTATAGCCTTCAATAACCATCTGTGTGCTGTAGTCTGGCATGGTCATAAACAGGCTTGACAGCTAGCCAACATCTTGACTTTGCTTTGACATTTAATTGTAGAAATCAAATTGTACTGCACTCTTCAGCTCCGAGCTGTACTCACTGAGGCACTCAGGTGAAGGAATACACCCCATCGGTGCGATCAGCTGGCTTTCAGTGCACTCACTGGCGCTGGTGGGAGAACAGCAACTCATCAGCACCACCACTGATGACCACAAAGTCCTACCACAAAGGGCAGCTCAATGAAACTACCTTCCTATTGAACGTGGTCCTGACAGGGCATCCAGGAGGCCTGGAATCCAAGCCCTGCTCTACCATAGGTGACCAGTGTGATGCTGGGCAAGTCCACTTCTACCATGTCCTGCCAGTGTACACCAAAAAGCTCTGGGGCAGTTGGGTGGGTGGGCATTTGGTCTAAGGAGGCCTCATGTGCTTCATACAAAGGGAAAAGCACAACTTTCAAACAACAACAGCATGCAGGCTGACACCAAACAGGTCACATAGCCTTCGCATCCTCGCGGCTCTGCATGTTGTCAGTCCTGTGCAGTATCTCACCGGCCATCTGAACTGAGCTGGCAACACACCACGGCTTTCAGAGATCCCAGCCCCTGCCTTAGCAGCAGCTTCTCATTTCACAGCCCTTTGCCTCTTTGGCTGCTGCCCAATAACTGGAATTTTACAGAACATCAGCAAGCACTCATGGACTTAGCTGAAGGGAGGTTTTCAAAGGCACACATGGGAGATAGCATCTCATTCCCTTTGGCTATCCACACAAAGGCCTTCCCTTCAACACCAGGAAGCATGTATATACCCCCAGCATCTCCACAAAGTGGGGCTGTATCACGGCCTTGCAGGCAACCCATCTGCTGGCATTTCCTAATGAATCCTTGATGCTGCAGCCTCTTGAGGATGGACTGGTGTACCCAAAAGCTTGTCTGCTTTTCCAAACTGAATTAGTGTAACAAAAGGTACCTCCTCTCCCACTCAAATCTTACCTTGGGCACATCCAAAGTCTTACACAACTACAAGACTGTTGCTTTTCTGTGTATGTTCCTTCTTCCTATTTGCTCTTAGCCATCTGCCCCTGCGGAAAGCATTCTGGCATGTGATGAAGTGAAACAGCATCAGCACTGAAGGGGTTGGATTAGATGACCTCTAAAGGTCCCTTCCAACCCAAACCATTTGATGATTCTATGACTACAGCCCACAGTTGGTCTTTTCCATCATTGTCTCAAACCTAAATGCTCTCAGCCTTAGGCCATCTTTCCCAATCTGATAGTCCCTGATGGGATACTGGCTAATAGCTGTTGCAGGAGATGGTATTTGGGATCATTAGCACTTATTCTGGCCATTGGCCATGCGCCAAAACTCCCAATCACAAAGCCTGCTCTGGGAGAAAGGTAAATTTAACCACATTTCCACTGCTGCAATTTAAGAGCCAAACTTCTTGCTGCATTCATGGAAACACAAAGCCTGCAACAGCCCACTATAGCCTTGAAGACTGTCACAATCCCCCTCTCCAACCTCTTCTTCTCTCCCCGCATGCCCAGCTCATTCATTCTTTCCCCTGCAGTCACTCCACCTGCTCTCCCTGCGTGCTACGACCATGGCTTGCAACTGGTTGATGCCTGGGTGCCCCCCACCGTCACCGTGCTCCAGCTGAGACTGCGCTGGCATGACTTTCCCCTACATGCAGAATAGTTCACAGCATCCTTTTGGAGTGTTTCTTGTGCTCTCCTCTGAGGTCTTCAATTGACTGCGCTGTCTTTGGGACTTGACCAAATAAATCACTGGGCATTATCATCTCTTCAGGCAAACACACCACTACCTACCTAGCCTCAGAGTACACAGCAAACCCCTCTCGCTCTGCTTCTCTGACATGTTTTTAAGAAAACTTGAGCTCTTTGTTCCTGTTTTTTTTTTTCTAAATGTTGCTCTTGGCTAGTGTTTTAAAGCTCATGTTTAACGGTGAGTGCCTGATGAGCATAAAAGCGAAACATTAAATCTCACGAGATGTTCTGTGTAACAAGGATGCCCAGAGCCATCAGTGAAACTCACTTCACGGACCTGAGCATTTCCAGCAGCTGTCCTGAGCTCTCCCTCACATCTCCAGCAAACAGCAGCGAGCTGCAGCTCTGCCACAAACCCCCGTGCAATAGCTGAACTGCAGGCAATACCACTCAAAACGGCCGTGTCATTTAAGTATACTGAAGTGAGCTTAACACACTCGGCTGCAAGGTGTGACTGCTCAGGAGCCATTTCACTGTCACACCTGAGCCCCTGTGCAGCAGGGCAGCTCTCCTGGGGACATGCAGAGGACACAGCCAAACAGTTCATCTGACTTACCCAGCCCCTCTGTGCCAGCCAGGCTGCTCAGCAGAGACAGTACCAATGCTGGAAGATCTCTGCTTTGCTAGCAGTCACTGGCAGACAAGCCTTCACTAGCAACAGAATATCAGCAAATTATTACTAATTTTATGCTTTCTGTTTTTAATAAGATTGCTGGTATTGCTGCTATCAGCAGGAGGAGGGAGGGGGAAATGAAATCAAGATTCATATGGAGCAACTGGCCTTTCTGCTTCATTCCTTCCCTCTCCAACAGGATGGGAAACTGCTCTCTGGAGACCACCACTTTGGATGTTTGCTTTCAGCCATGAGCCTCTTGCAGACTCCAGCCAGCCCCGGCAAGAGACAAGGAGCTCTTGGCAGTACCAAAGCATTTCTTGTGCCTGGGAAGCTGCAGAGATTGTAGGTTTGGCATTACTTCTTCTCATGTCTTGTTAAAGAAGCAGAGGCCAGAGGAACTTGCCCCAGGTTGAGCTCACTAGGGAAAATGTCTTCTTCAGTTATTGCTGCTGCTTCTGTGCAGAAGGCTGGACTTGAGCTCTCTGAGGTCCCTTCTAATCTGATGTTTTTTATGACCAAAGCTGTATTACTAAAACAAGAGCTTTTGCCTGCCATGAACATCTTTGCCTGAGCAGAGATTCTCCCACCTAGGCACCCACTGGGGTTTCAGCTTAGGGGCAAAGCAGCTCCGGGCTCTTCAGCAGAGCAAGACCACTGCCAAACCCTTAGGCTTCATGTAGTCCTGACTCTATGTATTCAATTTCTCCAAGAGCAGTTGCTCTTTCCCCTCTGGGCGGAGGGGAGGCTCTGCAGGCATGCACCGAGCTCCTGCTCATTTAAGCCAAAGACTGTTACCACTGCTGTGCATGGGGGAGGACTCTTTCTGCTCTCCAAGGAGAAAACCAAAGGCAGGTGCAGAGATCAAAGGGCAGGTCCAAGGGCCAGGATTTCATATTTTCTTTGAAGCACCACTTTAGAAATACTTCCCATCACCATGGATACTGGAGCACTGGGAACACAACACTCACGACAGCAGCGGCAGAGATGCTCGGGTGGCTGCTGCCAAGAAAGCACTTAGAGCAGAGTGAGGAAGCTCAGATCTCACCTCAAGTGCAGGAAAACCACAGTAAATCCAGCCTTTTTCCTCTGTTAACTCCTTCCTCCAGGCACTGGAATCTGAGCCCCTAATCTGGATCCAAGCTTCCCAAATTGGAAAGGGTTGAATTTGGGATTACTCCCAAAATGTGATAGCAATCAGATTGCATTTGGTGCTGCAGATACCCAAAAAGCCAGTCTGGATTACAGAGACTTCAAAACATGGAGGGAACAGGACTTACAGGGAAGGACAGAGATGGGAAAGCATCTCATTCCCAGACTAAGAATAACAAAAAGCCCTACTTCAGTCAGAAAGCAGACTGTGCATGTGCTAGATGCTCTATCCCCACATTGGGTGGGCACAGGAGGCATTTTGCAGGCCCCTTGTCTTCCTCTGGCTGGGTGCTGGAGATGGCCTCAGGCAAACAAGCTCAGCAGTACTGCAAACCCCAAGCTCCCTAGTAGCCATTTGCTCCCAGCAGCAAGGCCAGACTGGTTGCATTTCTCCAGTAGGCTCAGGACACGTCCCAGTGGCTGCAGCACTTTGCCCCAGAGTCCATCAAATCAATCCCTTGGGACACACCATGCTTTTCTACCTCTGGGGACGCTGAGCAGAAAGCAGCCCTGGCACCAAGACACATGCATCACCCCGAGGTCCCCAGGCCTCCACGGCTGCACAGAGGATGCCACAGTGAAACCCATGGAACAACTCTGTGGGTGTCCCGTTTGCTCAAGAGCACCAAAAGGGTACCGAGAGGCAGAAGACACAGACCTCTGGTCTCCTCACTTGCTGGCTTACAGGTCTTTAATCCCTCTTGGAGGCAGGGCAACATGGCACAGCCAAGGAAGGAACAAGCAGCCAGTGCAAGTGGTTTAACACCAGGTCCTCCAGGAAAGAGCCTACCAAAGCCAGCAAGCTGCCCAGAGCAAAGGTGCAGGGCAGTGCAGGAAGGTGTGAATTCAGCAAGTGCAAAGATTTAAAGCCTCTGAGGATTTTAACTTCCAGCTCTCCTAATGCAATCCAGGAATGAGCTCTTTGGAAACCCCACTCCCTGGAGCTCAGAAGATGTTTTTGAAGTGGCCTCTTGAGAGCCCACACTAAGATTTTCAAGGAAAATAAACCACAGAGAGAGGCACAGAGTGACAAAAGCCCTTGAAGGCAGTATGAGACTAGGAAGGGTGTAGGCAGGGGAGGATGAGAGTCATTATCAGGAAGGCTAACCAAATGAACTGGATGGATTATGAGAAGATTGTAGACCCATTAATAAAAAAGAAGGAAGAATAAATCAATAATTCTGAAGAGCGAGGCAATGAGTGCCTTTAAAAAAATTATTCTTCAGTAAGAAAGGACATATGGCTAATTAGAAAGTAATGAAGAACTTGTCAGTGTATCTACAGAGAGTGAGGAGGTGAGGGGGCTCCGTACCCAGAACTGAAGGATATCCAAATCACTGGAGCTGAGCAATAAGTCTTAGTGTCACGAGGAAAGCAGTTAATGGACTCACTGAATCATTCATGATTATTTATGAAGAAGTGCAGAATCCAGGAAGTACCAAGGGATGGGAGGGGGGAAAAATTCACATTTGCTTCAGTAATAAGTTGTTTTTTTTTTTTTTTAGAGGAAAGAAAGAGGTGCTCCCAAGACCTTAAAAAAAAGCAGCCTAAGGAGAAAAGGAGCCACAAATACAGTGAATACCTCTCAAAGTCTCTAGAGAATAATACCCTGTCTTACTATGGGGAGGATACACCTGGATGTTGGACTCTCGCAATCTCTCGCAGCAAAGGCACCACCAGCAAGGCCAGGGCTCACTCCACAGGGAGCCCAAGCCTCACTAACCTGGCCCCTGTCTCTCTGGAGGGCCTCAAGAAACTTGGTTTCTGCAAGGACTTCAGATGTGTGGTTGGGATCTGAGCACAACCAAGCGGCTGGAAAGCCAAGCCAGGGAGACCACCAAGGGGCACAGCAGTCAAAAGCAACAAAATCGCATCACGTGAATGAGGAATATCCCTGGACTGGCAGATGAGGGTTTGCCAGAACCGCTAAGAGTATGAGTCTAAACAGCTCTAAGATACCTTCCTGGCCATAAACATGCACAAGAAATAGATGTGAGCTCCAGCCAGGAAGAACACTGGGAGATTCACATAGCAATCACCTCTAACCAGTGTGAAATGAAAAAGGATGCTTGCGAAATAGCAAAATGAGAAAAAAACTTGAGGTGTGCAAGAGATGTCTGTGCCTTTGCAGCATGGATCCCGCTCCCCTGTGCAAGGACAGGTAAGTCTCAGCTGGACTGAGAAGGGGCAATGACCACCAGAGAAACTGGGAGAGGGAGCCTGGGAGAGGCAGAATGGAGGAGTGGAGGAATCTGGAAAGGGTAGGAGAAACAAAGCGACAGCAAGAGAGGGAGGTAAAGTCTCGGAGAGGACTAGCAAACATACTGCGTTTCAGTCCAAAGTCCTGCACAAGACCCTGGTTATGTGCTCACCATGCACAGGGTTTCCTCTAGCTGATGACGACACCTTTAAAACTCCAGATAATCCTAACACTTGCTTCTGTGCTTGCTCTGCCTGATCAAGAGAGGGAATAGAAGTCAGTTCTCCTTTATTTCAAGCAGTGGCTGCAATCACCTAGCAGGAGTCACTGCTCCCTCATTCTCCTACTAAAACACGAACATGTCTAATGTGGGATGACAAATCATTTAAACCCTTATGAACAAACATGGGAATGAGGTACCCAACATGCTGAGAAGCCGAAGAGCAGATGAAAAACAGCAGAGAAGGGAGACAATGGTGCTGAGGAGCGAGGTCCTAGCACAAGAGCTGCCTCTGTCCTCCACCACCCACTTTGTGGCAAAGGAGCTTCCAGGAGACCAGGGAAGTAATGTGGGAGATGCAGAAGGGCCTGAGAAGATCAAGCAGCTTGTGACAGCGAAAGGACTGTCAGGGGTGACACAGAAGCAATGGCGATCTCTCCTTGGGATGAGACAGCCAAAGGAGGCCATGAGATCCAAGGGGAAAGGCCAATCCCAAGCTGGCATCCAAGTCAAGGGCAGGGAAGGAAGGATGTGGGATGGAAGATACTGTGACATCTCCAAACCAAGCCTCTCAGGGTCACTGGGCAGCAGGCTACCTCTCCCACTTGAAAGCTGACCTACATCTCTGTGTACCTCAAGGTAAATCAGCAGAGACGGGAAGTGCAGCCACTCCTAGTAACAACCTTCGTAATAAAAGTAGCCCATCACCTTGGTCTCTGACTTGTAGCTGCAGCTAGCTACAGTAATGTGACAACCCAATGGGAACATGTGATTTTTACCTTTTTTACTATCAAGGTAAAGGAGAAAAACTGGAGAAACTCTCCAATTCAAATACATGAGTGGGGAAGGGGGGAAATGAAAGACAGATTTAGTTCACAGAAGGCACATCAAATGGTCATCTTAAGTTGTAAGCTGCCTTGTAAAGAGCTGCATACAGGATTAGCAGGTGGTATCTCAAGTCTCAGACAAGGCTGTGCAGTATTTATCTTTACACACAAAAGCCCTTTTATACCACAAAAGTACAAGCACAGTTGGAAGTGATAAATTTGATGTCTTTTACAGAAAAAACATGGTTTTTTCCTTTTTTTTTTAAAAAAAAAGTCTCCAGAGACCTTGTACAATCTGTATTCAACAGGCAGTTGGAGACGCCTCTCATTTTGCAAAGCCAGAAAAAGCCCTGATCTTTCTAGTTTGGTGAAGGGTTTGTTTTAAGGCACAGGTTTGATTTAGGGGGAAAAGAAGTCTCTTGCAACACACCTGCTGCAGGTTTGAAACTCTTGGGGAGATAGGTACTTTCGTAATATTTGTAAGCTCAGCTTCAAACCCAGCACTAAGCTGGCCAGTTTGCAGTATTGGTCCGCAGCATCTTGGGAGCTCTGTTATTGCAGTCTCCAGCTCTGCCACGACAGCAACAAATGTTAAAGAGAATGGGAGAAGATCTCCCAAGTGCGGAAAGCAAACACACCACGATGTGCTGGCAGCAGCTTATTAAAATGTTCTTTGCTCTCCCCACTGCTGGGCTACATGGATGAGCAGCAGCACAAGCAAATCTCAGATGAGTTTTATTCCTCCTGCTACTTCACTGTGGTCTGGTGCAGCAAGCACCTGACTGGTAAGCAAAGAGTACCTGCTCAGGAGAAGAGGGATCTTAGCAGCAGCTCATACATGCAGCAGAGGGGCTTCACATAGCCTGACAGTGTTCTAAGGTGCTCTGGCAGGTGTTGGTTTCATTAGGTACGTTAACGTGGTGCAGAAGAGAAGGGCGCAGGGACTCCCATGGGTGTCTGAGCTGGGATGTCCATCCCACAGAGCTGGAAGAACAACAGACCTACTCTAGTGGGATTAGCCCACTGCTCTGCCTGAGCTCATTAGCCTTGACTCTTAATTAGCTCCCCAGCAGTTAGCTTGAGTGCCCCTGCCATGACCCCTTAGTTTCACAATTCATATGCACAGGATGAGCCTGGATTTGTTCCATGGCAGTCCTGTGCTCGTCGGCTTGTCTGTACCACCCAGCTCTGGGCAGAAAGCTGTATGGGACAGCATGCGTGCTTGCCTTCACCTCTAGCACTGCTAGCTTCAAAGCACTAGTACTGTGAAGAGGCTGCGGTTGCCTCTTATGACAGCTTGGAAGGAATAAAGGACAAAGGCTCTGAACACAAATGTCGCAGAAAACCAGGGTTTCTAATATAACTAAAATGTGAAGTTTGGGCTTTTTTCAGTGGCACATTGCAAGGCAAGGGAACAAGTTACAGAAGCGCCAGGGCCTGTTCTTTTGGCTTGCAGCTTTGATCCTTGAAGATTTTGACTTACTTAAATATGTTTCTGTTTAAACTTACAACCAATTTTGAATACAGAAGGGAAAACCAGCTCATTAAACATAGCTTGCCCAGGCCTGTCCTTCCCTTCCTTCTCTCAAGCACAGGGAGGGGGCTCGTAAGGCTCCCAGCAAAGCAGCACCAAAATGCACTTGCTGCAAATGCAGCAGTACCAGGAGCAAACAGCACAGTGGGCTCTGAGCCATCACAGGCACTTCCACTGTAGAAAGCCACCGAGGAGGCACCCGTGTGCCACAGGACAGGCCCTTAAGAGGAGGAATGTCTTTCATGCTGCCCGGTATAACAGCCCTAAAATAAAATCTCTGTTTTGCAAGGCAAATAAATCAGTGCAACTCGAGGGCTTGCTTAAGCGTGCACATGTAAAAAAGCCCTGCTCAGAGGGGCATGCAAGCAGGTCCTCCCACCCACCACCCCTTGAGGACACTGCATCAGCACGGCCATGGCACTCCCTGCACGGACCCCATCTCTCCAGGGCACAGGAGGGCCCAAACAACTGACCAAGGCCACTGGAAACCAGCCACGCGTGGGTGTGCTGGAGGGAGTACATGGGGGGCTGTGCAGAGCTGGAGCCAAAATGCTTCTTAGCACAGTAAGAGACCCTTTTCCCCGCTGTCCACTCTTCCTCTGCCTGCCACATTCACATCCTATCATCTCCATATCCCTTGTCTAGGGCCAGGGATGTTACTGGTATTTAATTGTAGCCTATATTATCTGCCACTCTCGACACATACATTAAAAATAATCAACTGTGTATCAACTGTGTCTTGGAGTAAATACCGATGCTTTATTGCAGAGCTGTGCAGCCACTGAGGCTACCTGCTTTTAAAATATTCTCCGTAACGAAGCGGTAGATTAATGTATTTATGCACATGCAAAATTGTGAACGCTGTAAGTTGTTACATAAACTGTTATATAATTTACCTACCAATTCCATCTAAATTTTCAGAGTCAAATTCCACCAACCTCAAGCTGAAGGAGTAAATCACTTCAAGTTACCACGGTTATTCCTGATGGCGAGGACCACCCCGCACAAATGAAGAAGGCAGCATCTGCCCTTAAATTACACACTTGACATACATTTGTAATATTACTTGTATTTAGAGAACTCTTGGCTCCTTCAAACTGTAACTGCAAATCAACTTGGAGACCCTAAACCAAGCAAACAGTCCATTTAAACAAAATGACTGCAATATAATAAATATTGACTTGGTAAACATTTTGCCGAGGTTAAAAGCTTTTCACAGAGATGGTCATTAGGCACTTAAGTCTGCTCCGGATCCCTGGTAAGCACATTTATTAATAGGACATACATTATAGTGGAGTCTCAGGCAGTTTAAATCAGCACAGCTCCCCTTAACTTGACACTGCAGCACATGCTCTTGCCAAGTGATGACGTTGGTCCTGTAAGCTTCATTATATTTAATTTAAATCAAAAGTATTTTGGGGCATGTACAAGTAAAGTGGATGTTTTCTTGGGTTCAGGAACCCTGCTGTGATGTAAACTCTTCTGGAATGGCTTAACACCTGGTGACTGCATAAATACAAACTCTCCTTGTATGTTTTTTGTTTTAAATCACACTCATTTTACTGTTTATAACATACAAGGTGATGAAAACCACATTCACTAGAAGGGAATTGTTCCATGGCCTACCTGAAGACAACTCTGAATAAATCACACTGCCTGGTACCCTTCAACCAGACTTGATGCTCTCTGCTGGAAACCACCAGTCCACATGTCGAGTGAGGAAAAACTCCAGTATCCCACCCTTCCAATCCCAGCCTCCTGAATAAGTATGCGCTCAACTCGCTTATTTTCTGGCTAGCACCTTTCCTCTCATTTGACAATATGATTGCTGTCTGCAGTGGGGAGTCACCACCAATTCAATGATAAAACCCGAAGGAGCCCTTACAGGACTGGGGGATGAAGAAGCCCTCAGATGTGTGCTACTGATGCACAGACTTTAGTGGGTGCTGGGGAGGACCACTGTGGGTGGTTTAGATCATGCACCGAGTGCCAGTCAGCTGGAGCTAGGCAACCATAAAAAAACCTCCAGTTTTACAAGAGTACGTAGGATCATTGGGTTTCTGTCAACTCTCATCACATGCACAGAATGGAGATGGGACAAATCACTGCAGTCAATGGCAATCGATGGCATGATCTGCACAAGACCTTAGCCATATCTTAAGACTGTTAAGTTCTGCACATGTTGCCATTCTAGACCCATCTGGCATCAAACTGCTCAACTGACACAGAATCATGGAATGGTTTGGGTTGGAAGGGACCTTTAAAGGTCAACCAGTCCAACCTGACCTTGAAAGTTTCCATGGATGGGGCATCTACCACCTCTCTGGGCAACCTGTGCCAGTGTCTTACCACCCCCAGTGTAAAAAATTTCTTCCTTATAGCTAGTCTGAAGCTATCGTCTTTCAGTTTAAAACCATTACCCCTTGTCCTATCACAGCAGGCTCTACTTAAAAGTCTCTCCCTCCCCCCCATATCTTTCTGGGGCCACAGGCTGGTTTTGTAAAACCCAAGACTCTTGGACCTGACACGACTCATGACAACTATAACACTTCACAGCTTTATTGAAGCCAAATCTGTGGCATGTGGCAGGAGGGGCTTTTATCCTACCATACACTGCCTGCTGCGGTCACAACATAAATTATTCCCCCAACTTTCCTTTTGATGCATCACAAGATGAACCAAGATGCCAAATGCTGAGTGCATGTGCTCCTGCAGAAAGACAATCTGTGCTAATTGCCACAAATGACCTTTCACAGTGTCATCCTCCTGACATTGCCTCTGCCAGGTTGCAAATGACCCCAGGAACTGAAACAGCCCCACAAGCATCCCACTTTTCCTACTCAGCAGAAGAAACAACATGTAATTGCAGGAGGTATTCCCCCACGTTACGCTCATGTTTGAAGCGGGTGGTGTATTCCCCTTGTTTCTACAGGAGTCACAATGAAAGGATCATGCTCAGGGAAGAAGACACTTAAGTTGATGAATCTATGTCAATTTACTCCAGCTGAGAAATACAGCAGGAGCCTGGGGTAAAGAGCACCTGCTTTTGAATCTGATCTCACTACTTCATTGCCAGTGGTCTCTGAGATCCTGAGTGCAGCCAGACTTTGCTTCCCAACAGTGCCTGCTCTCAGGTGAAGACTGACCATGCAGCTACCAGCACCTAGACAGCTGCAAAACCCTGGAAATCAAACCTGTGAGGCATGAGCTAAAAGCCAGCTAAAGCTCTACACAAACAGCACCACCAGCTTTGATATTTTTCCGTGTGATAACCTACTCATGCAAGTCTCAGCATACCACCAAGAAGATGTGGCTTGCTTGTTCCTCCTCCTGCTGCACAGCACCATGCTCTTGCTCACTGTGCACTAAGAACTGTGCTATAATTGAACTTAATATCTTTTGCCTGAGCAGAAATGGGGTTGTTTCAAAACAAAATCCACCTGCTTTGGTCCTCACAGCATCCTGAAGCCAGCAGACCTGCTGGAATCATAAAATGGCTCTAGTTCAATCAATCACAAAGAGGGTTCAAATGAGATTTCAGTCTCATCAGGTAGAGTTCCTTACACTCCTTCCATCACTAGGGGAAGCAGGCATATTTCTCCTGTAAGCAGTTATGAAAGGAGTAAAACTTACTTTTACAAAATAAAAAGCACTCCACTGTCCCTGGATCCTCCCAAGCTGCTGAAGTGCTGCAGCTGCAAGGTGGGGAAGGAGAAAGCAGCTGAGAGCATGGGGTGGGGATCCTACCTCCTTTCCCTCCCCTCCTCTCACCTTTCTCCCCTGCAACAGATGCATTCCTCCAGGCTTCACACAACGATGAGACATCCCAGCAGCAGAGCAGCATGGTGGCCTTCCTCTGGCACCTACCTACCACTCACAGATCATAAGGGGGATCACATGTCAGGCCAATCAGCCACATCTGGCACATCTGCCCAAAGCAAATACCTGGGGCATGGCAACACGAGCCAGAAACCCGCTGCAACAGGCAGCTGGTCAGCCTGCAGCTTGGCAGGGTTTGCCCAGCAGAGACATGGCCAAATCACCTGCCAGCCAGAAACAGAGGAAGGATCCTCCTCAGAGCTGCTTGCAGCATGCCCTTCACTATCTGACAACCCGGCGCCGCAGTAGGAAATCAATAGAGAACCTAACCATTGCCCAAGTCACAGATGGATTGACTGATCAGTCATCTGGTTCATAGCTCCAGAAGCACAGCACGATACACGCAGTCGATATGACCAAATAACCTTCTTGCTCCTTGATCTGGGCTGTCATCTGTCATTAGCAGAGCAGAGGGGAAGGTGCAATGCTTGAGTCCCCTCCATCCTGCCTGAGCAGCCAGAGGGCAAAATTTAAAATGACACAAAACCACAACTCTTTGCAGTTGCAGGATTTTTTTTTTTTAGCCAACAACAAATTTTAATTGCTGTGCTCCGGGGGAGGTGAGAAATAATCTTATAGGTGAGAAACTGTGTCTACGCACTTGCTCTGATTCACCGAGCTGTGGGCTGATGGCAACGCAGACCTAAGCAAACACCCTTTCAGGTCCTCATTTACAAGGAATTCGACATCAAGATGGAAGAAGTGTTGCTGTGGGATGGATACAGGACAAACTCGGTCACATCTAAGCTGTAGAGCTGAGTGGGTTTTATGCAACAGTATGACTTGAACCACCACGGCTGCTCCTCCTAGAAAAGACCCTCACAAAGAGCTGGCTGTAGATGAAAAATGGCATAAGAAAGAGGCAGTCAGCTGAACTACAAAGGAGCACCAATAAAATATATGCCGGGACAATCAAAAGGCATTTTGACTGCTTCCTCAGACAGCAAGGCTAAGACTTCACTGGCTTTGCCATGAAAGTCGAAGCTTGTTTTACACTTCTGTCTTGTACCCTGCCAAAGAAAGAGCACTGTGTTCCCAGGAAACAGTGGCATCTGTCACCGCGCCAAGGGACAACGCCAGTTCTCACCCAGCACGCAGTTAATCTGACGCTGTTTGCACATCAAGGGCTCTCGCCAGTTTACCATTTCAGATGCCACAACTCAAGAAAGCATTTAAGTCATGCCCTTAAATCTCTGTGACTTCAATTTAAGACTGAGCATGTATGGAAATGCTTTCCCAGGGAGGGAGGCTGATGCTCTCATTATGTCCTTGATGGGATTTATCCCAGCCCTGACAGCTGTGATGCCCTCTGCATTGTTGGAAGTTCTCAGTACATCTCCACGTGTAGCAGGCAGTGCTTGGTTATGAATTTGCATTACACCATGATCAGGTTGCTGGGCTGGTGGAAGGGAGCTGTGCTAAACATACATTTCTAAGAGGCAGCTTTGAACAAGCTAAGGCAGTCGGAGGCAGGGGAAAGGACAGACAGGGAGGCTAAGCAATTATTTGTCCAGGAGCACAAGGCAAATCCTCAGCAGGGAGAGCTGACCTCCAGTCACAACCATGAGCCCACCCCTTCTTTTTCCAGCATCCTGAGGGAAATGCTGCCACAGTTCCCTTCCTTGCTGCAGTATAAACAGCCGGAGCAGCACTTGCCAGCATCTTCCCACTCCTCCCCTGCTTTGAGCTGAATCACCGGGTGCTTTGGGTAACACGGCCCAGCCCTGCCAGGAAGGGGAGCAAGGAAAGGGTGGCTCTGACCCCAAAGCAGTATGTCTGTATCTTGAAATCAATAAATAAGCCTTGTAAGAAACAATCCATTTCAAAGCTTGACGCAACCCCCTCTTCTCCCAGCTTTACATACTCCAAAGGAGAGACCACGGCATAAAATCAGAGGAACTTGTTTGGAAAGAGATGCTTTCCTAACAACACCCTGGAGTCAAAAGCAGACCTCTGAGTCTACCTCTACAGACAGAAAGGTCCTCCCCAAGCAGAAAGCCCATACGCATCACAAAGCTGCAACTAGCAAAGGGACAGAGACCCTGGGCAGTCAGTGCACCGAGTGCAGGGCCAGGAGGAGCAGTTCTTTTCATCATCTACAGCTGATGCCTGCAAAGGTCAAGAGGTAAAAAGCAGGGAGAGGGAAAGTGGTGACATTAAAAGAATTAGTGAATTAATGCCTCTTGAATCAAGGGGCATTGGCTATGCGGGAGTACAGAGGGATTTCATCAGAGAATACCCCAAGAGCTGCAGGTGGAAAGCAGCTGCAGTTCCACAGCAAAGGTTTAAACAAGTGATGCTATGGATGCGTTATGCACCCTCCAGCTGAAAGCACAACCATGACCCATCCTTAATTCACACACACACTAAAACAATCCTGCCACAGGGCACCGCAAGAAGAGAAGGGAACCGATAGCGCAAATCCAGAAGGGCCAGCTGGGGAAAGGGAAGAAAAATGGAACTAAATGCAAGGGTCCAACCCCCCAAAAAAAAAAAAGGCATTACTCGTTGAAAGATGTGCCACAGTTCCAGGGTTCATGCAAATAATTTAACTGATATTTGCCCAGGTGTTTAAGAATTACACCTCCTCTCCAAGCTGGAAGAAGCAGCAGCCCCAGTGCGGGCACCCAGGCTGGGATCTCCGCATGTGGCATGTGAAGTTGCAAACATGATCTTCCACTCAAATGGCTCAGTGCTGCTGCATCTGCTCCAGTGGAGCCATGCTCATTTACACCAGCTGCGGATCTGACCTCCTGCTGTCGGGCAATGGCAACCGTGGCTCCAGCCCACAGCACTTGAGGCAACAAACACGCATGCCTTAGTAATGTGCAGCTCCCATCCTTTTTTTAAATCCATCAACTAATATAAGGTTAGTGTATGGGAAGGGGTAATTAACACTAATGGGAAATCCCTCAACTGTTAGATCCCTTCCAGAGCGCTTTCCGCTGACTGCGTTACAGAACTGAGTATGCACCTATTAACACCCCTGTATTTCTGTGATGCAGGGAATTTAATGGCTAATCAAATGCAAAAAACATAACCCAAAACCTAGTCCATGCTGCACCTGCTGTGTCATAGTTTGGCATCACCCTTCACACCTCTCTGATCTTGCCCATTGCTACTGCCAAATGCTCAAGAAAATTTCAAAATTAACGTGGCCTTACTTTTTCTAGCTAAAAATTCTGCTCTTATCAGAAAAGTTGAGCCTCCACTGAGCTTTTCCAGACAGGTCCAGGTCAGGCTGTCCCCAAAAACTGCATCCAGACCACCACCAACATTTTCCTTTGAATAGGAAAGCTGAATCCTTTGACACGCTGTTCTCCACTCTGGTCTCTTTTGCATTATATGGATGTGTCTCCTCTCTCTATTCATCAAGTGAGGTGCCACTGGTATGGGTGTGAATTTGGCCCAGCTTCTACATGTGTATGTTTCCTCATTAGAAAGTTTAATAGCTTTCCATTTTATGACTGCCTGGTAGGACCCTCATCCAGTAAGCCATGCCTCAACAGCGGTCCCAGAGCACTGGTTTACCAAACCATCCTACTTGCACAGTCTCTTCAGTTACAACTTGGATGATCCATGAGAATTTGAGAAACTTTCATCCAGAGAGCTTTGGTACCATTCCTTTACTCTTCACAGGAACTGGGCTTCTGCCACACCAGCCTTTGCTGGTCCTTCTAGGACGCTACCTGAGCTAGGGTCACCAGAGATTTATACCATGAGCTCTCTTTGGCTTATGAGCTTGCTGTAAATAGATATTTATCCAATTCACCCCAGTAGGACTATTGGAACGAACAGGGAATGAGCTGGCTTATTTATAACCAATTTAACAGGTAAAATGCATACCACAGCCACACAGAACGCCTCGCCCCAAGAACAAACGAAGCAGGGAACAAGGCTGTCAAAAGAGCAGTTTTGAGAGTTGGGGACTTGTAATGATTCAACTGCTTGGTTTTTTAATTATTCTTTCATACAGCTGGGAAGAGCACATGCAATTTGAAAGCACTCTGCTTTAAATGAATATGTATGTGAATCATGCAAGTTAATCAAGGGATGCAGAAAATTCCTTCAAACTTTAGGAAAGAAAATGAAAATATCTCCAAATGGTATATGTTGAATTTCTAGAAAGTACACTGCAAGACTCCTGAATAGGATTTTGTGGTCATATGCGAACAGGTCCTGGCAAGTGACACCAAGCAAAGTTTTCGCTCTAAAAACCTGAACTTTTGGGTGCAGGCTTATTTAGAAGAGTGGGAATAAGCAACACAGAGCAGCTCTATAAGCCTCTTGAGAATGTGTTCCCAACCAAGATCCACCCGGCACTGCTGTCAGCTCTCCAAGTGCATCTTGTGAAACCTGGTAAATAAACAGCAATGCCTTTTCCTTAATCTCATGTCATTTACTTAACACCAGGAGCAGTGTTTGCTCTGCTTGCTAATTCTCCTGGTTTTTCAGGCTAGGGATGTGGTGACAGGGGAATCCCTGGATGACACACTGACACTTGTTGAAATTTCCACGAAAGAGAGACAAGAATTAGCCCATGGGCTGATTTTTCACCCATCTCAGCTGCGGAGCTCCTGACTTGCACCACAGTAAACGCAGCAAGAAATATCAAGCCAGTGGGATCCTTCATTCATAAAGTGGCCAAGAAAAGAAAAAAATCAGATACAAGTGTGGGGGGAGAACAGAAAAGGCTTGCTAATCACAGAGCAAAGGAACATTCTGGAAGACGACAGATCCCACCAGACACCAGTCTGTATGCTGAGATGCTTAAAAGCCTTTGGAAAGCCTGAGCACAGATGGTGCAACACAGCATTGCCCTGTCAGGTCAGAGTATTTTTGTACTTCCCACTGGAAATGATCAAGCTGCAGTGATTTACAACCGCCCTGAGACAGCCCCGGGCCCACTTCCATTTGCAAATAAATAAGAGGACATCTCCTGGCATCAAGTGCCACACAGGCTCCAAGAACACCTTGTAAGACTTGCTGTACTGCATTATCTTTGATTAACGTGATATTCGGGGTTGCTCCTTACTCCATTAACTGTGGTAAGTGCAGAGGAAAGAGCCACCTGACAGAAAGCTGTTTTCTAAATAAATTAATACAAGAAGGCAGCATCACCTCTGGATCCCGGGCACACACAAGCTGGTGTAAATCCATGGACCTCAGCGATATTTCTTTGCTTTTTTCTGACTTCAAAGCATCTCAGACTGTTTGCCACTCTCAGGATTTGGCCACAGAAAAACGAAGCAATCGGAAAGGCTGTTTGGCATTGCTAGAGAAGGACAGGAGAGACCCTGCTGCTGCAGATGGCAGGTGATGGAGCAAGGGCAGTGAGATCTGGGAAGGCCATCAAACCAAGGCTTGGGAAAGAGCATTGCTTGCAACAGGAGAAGATTAAGGATTCTCCCTGCTTCTGTTTTAGCAGCAAATATTTTACTTCGCAAATGCAAACATATCTTTGTCATACAGCAACTCCCTGGATACCTCCCCAAGAGCTGTGGGCTAAAGGAATTCCCATGGACCCAACAGCACCACGTTCACGATGCCTCAAGAAAGGGACCCCCCACAAAAGTTTCTCTGGCAGCTAACAGAATAACACTGTTTGTCCCTATGGCTCTGATGCCCACTGTTCCCCAGGCAGAAACTAAGAGGCACTGGTAGTGTTTTCCACCCCCTAGTTCACCCAGATGTGCAAACCAACTGGAAAAAAAGTCATGCCTAGTGTACAAAGGATTTTTGATTCTTAAAAGAAGAGCTCCTCCCACATCACTCATCCCATCTGTGCTAGTGACAGTCTGGATGAGCTGAGGTCTAGATAATACCTCTGCTAATTAGCCTCTGACTGCTAACAATCATTACAGCTGATTCAACACAGTGTGTAACGTCAGTTCACAGGGTTGATCTCTACTGCAATCTGCAGAGATGCCGCAGGGTTTTGCAATCTGAGGACAGTTTGTGTCTTCAGCCTAGGCAATCCCATCCTGGGCAGTCAAATCCCCCGTGAAAGTATAACTGAGAGCACTATCTACCTTCCACTGAAGTCAAGACCTGTTTCTGCTTCACTACAAGAGGAACTGGACAGGCTGCCTAACCTGCTCCCCTTTCAGTGTCAAGGCAAAGCAGACATCAGTCCCACTCCAGAGTCTCAGTTTAAGGCGAAAGGAATGTGAAAGAGATGCTAGTGGAGAAAAGAGGCAGAGCCCCATGAGCCCCTGTAAAGGAAACCCATGATCCCAACCCAAAGCAGAGGGAAGCTTCTTGCTTGACTGCCAAAAAAGAGAACAGAAGCTTGCAACACCGTTCACTGTGGGACCACTGACCTCTTCAGCTTATTTCTGCGCACAGTAAATCCAGGTTGATGTTTGCTGCAGTTGGGAAACTGATACCAAAGACAACAGCAGCCTCTGGCAGGCATGACCCACCCCAGGGAGGGTGTCCAGCCACGGGGCAAGAAGTACCAGGGACTCTGTAGAAGACAGCCAGGTAAAACCAGCGCTGGGCAACAACCCGACACCTTATGAGAGGCGGGCAGAAATAACTACTCTACACCACTGTCTCTCCATTGCCTAACCCAGAAAGCTTTCAAACCTGCTTAAAACCTACTAACAGAAACCATGAACTTCTGGGAGACCTTTCCAACATGCAATGGGAAGGGTAAAATGTTTTTAAGACAGAGCTTGATCAAATGATGGATGGGATTTCAGGGCTGCCAGAGATAGGACTGGACTGCGTGACCCCAGAGGTCCCTTCCAGTCTGTTTGTATACGTATGTACGCATCTATCTATCTATAAAAAAAACATTAGCAAGCTGCTGAGCCTGCACTCATCATGCACTTCCCAGCACAAGCAAGAGGGACTCGAATGCGCAAAGAATAAATGATTCAGCTCCATCTTGTGTTTCTGCTTTTGACATGCCAAGCAGCACTCCAACTTGTCAGGATAAAATCCAGACAGCTGCAACATATGTGCAAAACTGGGACAATTCAGATTAAAACCCCATTTTCCTCTATGTTTCTCTGAATATTCACCCCTCTCCCAACAGCTGTCCTGAAAGGAAGATAGGAAGAGAGAGGATTTCCCACGATCTGTGTCCAGCTTAGAAATCCTAGCTCTCTGAATTATGTTTGATTGTGCCTCTGCACAGATTATTTTGAAATGATCATCTGCAAGAACCACACAATCAGCACTCTGTCAGAGAAAAGCAAAAATTGGGGCAATTCCAGAAGAGGTCTGTAAAAAGCCTTTTGGTCTCCTTTCCAAAGTGAAGCACGCTGCACTTAACAGCGATTGCCTAGGGCCCCGACAATCACGTACTGACGCGTGAATGCTGCTTTCAGGAACAACAGCTCATCAAGGCCCTCTTGGGTCATCGCAGACTGCAGCGAGAATCAGTCTCCTCAGGTCAGAAATTAAGAGCACAGACGTATTCCAAAGAATATTTTGCACTGAGAGGTGTTGTAATTGCAGAAGAGAATTCAAGAGCTGATGACTCTGTCCCTTCATATGATCTGTGGGTACTCATTACAACCACTCATAGCCGCGAAAAGATCAGGCAAAAAGGGACAGTCACCCTTTTGGCAAGTTTGTCTTGCTGCCAAAGGCCTGTCCCCTCAAAAAAAGGCACCCAGATACTTTTGCAGGAGGTTCACCACTCAAATCCACAGGTGGTTTGGTTCCTAACGCCCAGTCCCAACCAGGATAAAGCTTGAAATGTCAATAGCCTCTCCCCTGGTTTTGTTACATGGCACCTCAAAGAGCAAATGTGAGTTCTGGCCATGAAATCACTCCTTCAGTTATCCCATACTGCCACATTTGACTCAAATGACTCTTTTCCCTCCCCTAACAAGCAAACATCAGGGAATAGCCATAAATCCCTGCAGAACCACAGGGTCACTCAAGGCAGGTGTGACTTCACGTTCTGATTTCCAAAAACCTGAGAGAAACTGCATGAAAGTCATCATTTCAAATAACGTTACAGTTCCATGTCTGTTACCTACATCAATGAAATACTGCACTGCTAAAGCTCTCCCCCGTGAAAAGGTACTTTGAAAGAAAAGCTAAGCATTCAAAAAAGAATAAGCCATCCTAATCAAGAACGCAATGACTGAACCTGAAGTACCCGAGTACTTGCATACAAAGTTGTCCAGATGCTCATGCGTGTATCTTAAGTGCCTTGCTGCAACCAATCAAAGCAGGAAGGTGAAGCCAAAACCTCATGAAAAGGCCTGGTACCCATTAGATTTCTCTTGTTTCGGAGAACACCACCGACAGCTGGACCCAGCTCCACTCCTGCTCTGTGTCAGCACAGACCAAACTGGTTCATCCTCCACCAAGAGCTGGGCCAGGAGGACCAGACACTGGAGAACAGGCTGCTCTTGCTCAGCGAGCACTTACTGGGTTTCGTAACGGGCAAGAGGAGCAAGGAAGGTGCTCACAGCATCCGACAGCTCATGCCACGCTAACGTGTCAGCGAAGAAGAGCCCCTGCGCTCCTGTGAGCAGGTCAGCAGTTACCTGCGCCACGGTGCACGCTGGCAGCGCAGCACCAGTTGGGAGCAGTGACTGTACCCCATGTGTAGGGACAAGGGCACGGGGCACCAAAACTGCTCTGGCACATGGGCTTCATCTTTCTAAGAGCGCCGAAAAGCTGGGGAGGAGGTCTTCCTGCTCCCAGTAAAAAGGAATCAGGACAAGCCCTTTCCAGCAGCAACAGGCAGCACTGTACCCTTTCCTCCCACACCGCAACGTAACGCAGTTGCCCTCCAGCCCTCTCAAGGAACGTCATGACAAGCGATGGCCTGTCCCTGCATGCACCCACTGACCCAACAAGGGGCGCAGAGCTGCAGCCCAGCGGTCTGCACCCTCCACAGAGCCACGCGCCGCCATGCAGACTGCCGAAGCATGACAGGGATGTTCCTGGAAGGCGATCCAGCCGAGCCCCTTTCAACAACGGGGGTCACGTACCTCCCCATCTCCCCAAGCCCTTGTCACAGGTCCTCCCACCCACTCCTGTCTGCATAGATATGCTGGAGCAGGGGACAATTATTTCAATGTTCATCCGAGGAGTGACGCCCATCCCCTTGCACCCTGTCTGCCCACGTCCCAGTCACTTCTGCCCCAGTTCCTTCGGTGAGGGGGTCACTGGTGCAAGGAGGAGGCAGGCAGTGGGGTGGATGGAGTTGAGCTGAAGCTAATGACAGCTGTGTCCCTGCCTCAAGCGCTGGGACCCTCTCCTCCAGCGAGGACACGTGTGGGAGCGAGTATGCTCGAGAGGAGCTGATCAGTATTCAGTGAAAGGCTCTGCTACCGCGCTGCCTGCTCGCCCACTGCCGTCCCTCCTCCTCCCGATGACTTGGTGTGCGGGAGGAGGCAGCAGCCCTTCCTCAGCAGCACCCCACGGCACCCTGCTCCCGCATCCCCATCCTCCCCCAGGGCGGATTTCATGCCTCCCTCCTCATGAAAGCATCCCTCCCCCTCGCCTTTCCAGCTCCGTGGCACAGGTGTCCCCGATCCACCGCCCAGCCATCACCCGCAGGCCTTGCTGGCTCCTTCGGCAGAGCCTCGGCTCACAGGGGCCAGCCGTCACGATTTGGGGACCCACGGGGCAGCATCATCTGCCCGATGGCAGCCTCTGCGTGCCGGGGGGCAACTCTCCTCCCAAGCAAGAGTGCAAAACGCAGCCCCGGTGTGGGCGAGGGCGGGTGGCGATGCTCCCACCCTGCCAGCTGGGGGAAGGCGGACAGTGCAGGACAAGGTGTGCTGGACAGGCGACCCTCCGTAGCTGTCTCCCAGCCGCGGGGCTCGGCCGGGGCTGCTGGCGGAGGCCGCCCCGGGGCCAGGGCTCACCTTGTGGAGCTTCCACATGGCGCCCAGGGCCTTGACTTCGTGGCTGGAGTGCTTGCCCTCCTCCAGGCACTGGTAGCAGACGGGGCTCTTGCACTGCACGCAGTACATGCTGTGGTTCTCCAGCTCGTGGTCGGTGCAGGTGGAGATCTTGCGGGGACTGAGGCGGCGGCTGACGCGACCCTGGGCCGGCGGGACCAGGCGGTGCTTGGCCAGCGGCCCCCGCGGCGGGTGGCATCGCAGGCGGCAGGGATCGCAGTAGAAGACGTCGCACTGCTCGCACATGACGGCCGCCTCCTTGGGCGCCTTCTCGCAGAGCTGGCAGCGCAGAGCCGCCGCCCTGCCTTGCTGGTAGCGGTCGATGACGCCCTCCAGCAGGCGGTTGCGGGGGAAACCCCGCAACCCGCGCTCGTCCAGCACCAGGCTGCGGTGGCACTGCGGGCAGGTGAGGCAGGCGTTGCGCGGCGGCGGCGGCGGCGCCAGGGCGGCGGGGGGCGGCGGGGCGG
>VYZV01044785.1:14423-41750 GCA_013401275.1 Pandion haliaetus | reverse complement strand
GGTCTCTCCTCAAGGCTGCGGAGCGGAGCTGCGGGGTCGGGTGCCGGGGAGTGGGGTCTGCCCGCGGGGCTGCCCCGGCTCCCTCCGCCTCGGCTCCCCCCGCCGGAGCTCTCCCCCGCGCCCAGGGGGACCGTCCCTACCGCCACCGGCTTTTCGCTTTCCCTGCGGGCAGCCCGCGGTGCCTGCGGCAGCCCGCCCCAGCCCCGAGGGTGCCCCCCAAGATGGCGGCTTCTCTCGGGGCCCCTCGCCCTGCAGTGTCCCCAGCGCCACAGCTCGGCCGCTGAAGGGCTTCAGGGGTCTCGCTGCCGGCAGGAGGAGGGTCAGCGGAGTCCCGCTGCGTGCTGCTGGCGTGTCAGGACTGGGTGTTGGGCCACGGCAGCAAGAGTCGGGTCCTAGCCCTCGGGGGGGCTTCTCGGCCTGGAGGGAAGGTGGCCTGGGCTCCTCGCAGAAAAGCCCCGCGAATTCGATGGCTGCGGGATGGTTTACAGCCTCTCTCCCGTTTGGTTTTTAAGGGGACCCAGCGGGAGAGGCTCCGCCGTGGGGGCTTTGTGGGGCCGCAGGGGGCTGAGCCCTGGGGCCCTGGCTGCAGGGCAGTAGCAGTGGGGAGAAGGAGCCCTGCGTCCAGGCAGAACAAGAGGGTATTTGGGGGGGAGTTTTGCAGAGGACAGGGCACGTGTGTGATACGGGGGGCTCCTGCAAGGTTTCCCCTCTGACAGCACAAGGTGGCTTTCAGAGCTGGGAGTGCCGGAGGCAAGAAACCTGCTGAGGGACCGGGTCATGAGGCTGTAGTAATAATGATGAGAACAGCTACATGTACCTAACAAATACAACACGCTCAGTAATCCTATAGCTTTCCGTTTGCTGTATCAGTAAGATGACTGCGATGCTACATGGGCTTGCACAAGCACTGCGTGGGACGGCACGCCGTGGTCCCCGAGCTTGGGACACCTCCGTTGGATTACTTAGAATGTCTCTGTATTATCTCTTACTTCTCTTTCTCTGTGCACACATTTGGGTCTGCCAGTTAGCACAGTTGCACTGCGCCTCCTGTGACGGTGTCTTTGGATCTCTCTTGGGAGAGGAGCCGTGATGTGAGAAGCACGGTATGGGAGCTTGGGGGCAGAGGGTCCAGCCTGGGGCTTGAAATTGGAGCTCAGAGGGGCTGCAGAGTCTCTGCGAAGCTGTTGTGGGGGCAGTTGAAGAAGGTCGGCTTCTGATCCTGTATGTGGGGCGCGGGGCCCTGGAGAAAAGCACCACCATTTCTCAGCCTGATAAGGAGGGACATATGATAAGGAGAAAAGGACTTTCTGACTGTTTCTCTCTTCTGCTCCATGCAGGGCTGTTCTGTACTTTCCTTTCTGCTTCTCCAGGCTCCTGCTGGCTCCCTATCGACCACTGACACCGTGCCTTCCCCTGGACTTTGCTGAGCTCTTCTCATTTGCTCCCTTTTGGTGTCTGCTCAGAGTTGGTCATTTTTTCCCCTGCTCTCATTCCTCTAGCTGCCCTTTTGCCGAAGTAAAACCATCATTCCTTGTTTGCTCTGCCTCTTGTTTCCCATGGCCATTTTTCACTCTGGCAGGTATATGATGCCATTTCTGCTGTAGTGATATGCTGATCATGTAAATAGGCAGAAAGAGGAAAAAGCCCTACAAAGAGGAATGCAGCCAGTGCATTTGGAAGCAACCCTTGGTCATAAACATGTAGCCGTTTTCTTCTTGGCGCAGCAGCTTATGCCTTCGCTTTCATCTCAGCGAATATTCCCATTCTCTGGCTGCGTATTATTTACAATTGTCAGACTTGTTACTGCCCTGAGAACTGTGCAGGATGCAGCTATGAACCTGCAATAATTACTTGACCCAGCTTCAACATTCATTTGTCTAATGTCGCTGTGATCAGCGATTACAAGTTAAAGGATCAAGAAGTCATCATGTTCTAAGCTGGCTCTTGCTTTTCTCATGTGCCTCTTGCCAGGAGCCTCAGCTTTAATGGCACTCCCGGCTCCCACTGCAGGAATGGTGCATCTCCATTTCTGTTGCAGACAGCCTCTGCTCTGGGGGATGCAGAAGACACCGCTTGGCTGAGATAAATTAAAGTCCTTGGGACTCTGTGTAAGCACTGTTGCATCCCCTTGGTGATTCCTAATAACAAGGACAGTTTTGATGAACATCAACTGCCTGCTCCTGGCCATTCCCCTCTGTGCCCTGCCAGCCTGCAGGTGTGTTTGCTTTGTCTGCTGGAAATGCAGATTAGAAATCAGGATCAAGCCTGGAGATATTGACAGGAGCAACGTGGGGTGGTGGGCAATGCTGTTTGAGTTGTATGTGGTGTGTTACCCCCCAAAAAAGATCCCAACACCACTGCGGTTCTGTTAAACCAATTGGAAAACCACAGTAATTGGTGTGTGACACAAGGGGTGGAGGTGGCTCACAGTGTCAGGACCTGCTCCCACATCCCCCTCCAAGCTCCATCCCAGCCACCTCCTGTGGCTCATGGCACCCGTCAGCTGCATTGTGTCACTGAGTTTTTCCTTGAGAAATAAGAATATGTGGAAAGAGAAGATGAGGGCCACAGGGACCACGAGTCGAGAGAGGAAAAGGGATGGAGAGCATGAGAGCCCCTAGTCCCTCCCGTTCCCTGGCAGGATGGAGGTAAGGGTTGGGGTAACGACCAGGACTTGCCCAGCACTGGGAGCTGGAGGGAAGAATCAAGTGCAATGTTCTGGAGTTATCTTGGGGAAAGGAAGTTCTTCATCGCAAACTGGGACAAAAGATCTGAACCTTGGCATTTCTCCATGGAAATTCTGCAGTATTTTGTGTCGTGAAATCCCTGTGGGAGGAACCTGTTGGTGATGGTGACACTAAGGTGGAGGTGGGCAGCTGGGAGCGGGTCCTGGGCGCACCCCGTGGGACCTGCGGGGGATGCAGGGCTCCTGGGCAGCTGGGGGAGCGCTGCGTGGCAGGACACTGCAGGCACAGAGGGCTGGGAATCCTGCTTGGGAGGCTTCATTTTAACAAGTAAATATTTTTTTCTTGTTAATATTACCTAAACTTCACTTGCTTTGGTCAACAGTGGTTTCTTAGACCTCCACTGCTTTATATTTATGCATGTTTATGTGCAAACACACGTCTGCTACAAAATTTTCTGCTGAGATCCCCACCAGTGAAAGGATTACAGGACAGAAGGAAGGTGGGACTCGAGAAATCAATAGCATTCACATCTTAGACTGGAATGAGGAGCAGTGTGACACAAAGCTGAAGGCTGTCTGTCGCTAATTAATCTGCCAGCATCATCCCTGTGATGCCGATCGATCTCCATCCACTGGGGCAGAGAGGGAGCCCACCTGGATCTCCCTGCAGGTGGGTTGCCGGCAGGGTCTTGGGAAGTGTCGTGGTTTAACCCCAGCCGGCAACTAAGCACCACGCAGCTGCTCGCTCCCTTCCCCCCCACCCAGTGGGATGGGGGAGAGAACCGGGAAAAACCAGTAAAACTTGTGGGTTAAGATAAAGACAGTTCAACAGCACAGAAAGGAAGAAGATAATAATGATAATAATAACAATAACAATAATAATAATAATAATAATAGAGTTGGAATATACAAAACAAGTGATGCACAATGCAATTGCTCACCACTCGCCAACCAATGCCCAGTCAGTTCCCGAGCAGTGATTTTTCCCCCCGCCTCAGCCAACTCCCCCCAGTTTATATACTGGCCATGACATCACACGGTATGGAATACCCCTTTGGCCAGTTGGGGTCAGCTGTCCCGGCTGTGTCCCCTCCCAACTCCTTGTGCCCCTCCAGCCTTCTTGCTGGCTGGGCATGAGAAGCTGAAAAATCCCTTGACTTTAGACTAAACATTACTTGGCAACAACTGAAAACATCAGTGTGTTATCAACATAATTCTCCTACTAAATCCAAAACATAACACTGTACCAGCTACTAGAAAGAAAATTAACTTGATGCCAGCTGAAACAGGACAGAAAGGTGATAGATTGTCTGGCTCCCACCTTCGCTCCCCCGTACCGCACAGGGTCCTTGGGTCCGGGGTGGGATTTCAAGGGGTGAGGTGGACTGCACAGATGCTGGCGTGCTAGCACACAGGCACGTGTGTGCAGGTAAATGGGTAGCTGGGAGGGTGAGTTTGGGTTGATTTATGAGGCCCTGAGCTGGGCTAAAGCTAATAAATAAAAGAGAGGAATGAGCTGAGACAAAGAGCTCTGCAGTCTCCTTTATTCATCACACTCCCGTAACACCTTGAAGAGATAAATAAGGGAGTGAACAGGGGCTCAGGGCTTAGGAGGGGGTTGGACATGGCTGGGGTGTCCCAGGGCCTTCCCAGAGGTGCCCCCAGGCTGCTGGAGAGGCCTCAAGTGTCCGATGCAAGCAGATGATCTTCCACTACAATGTGGGAAACCTGCTTCAGGCTCTGCAAATGTGTTCTCCTCTCGAGCCTGGAGGCACCATGTGTGGTACCTCGTCAGCTACATGGGGCCTCTCCAGCCTTTTGTACAGGAACACTCGTGTTTCCCTGTGTCTGCTGGAAACATCTCAGTGGATGCAGCCTAGGATTTGAATTGCCTTTTTATGACTTTAAGGCATTGGCAGCTCATAATTCATCCCGTGATCAACCAATGCACCCTGATCCTCCTTCTCCTCAGTCATTTTGAACGGATGAGCTCTTGGCTGACAGCAGAAATCCTCGTTTATTAGTCCCTGCTTGCATGCATGACCTTGAAATTCATATCCTTGCTGTCATTCCACTCCCCCAGGCCATTCAGAGTTTTCAACATATCCTGCTTCTTCTCCATACTGAGGACACCTCCTGGCTTTGTGTCGTTAGCACATTTCACACAAGTTAATGCAAGATCATCAGCAGAAATGCTGGAGAGATGTCTAGCAGGTTCCCAGGTCTGAAACTCCCGGGGCTCCAGCAGTAACTGCCTCCCAGCACAGTTTTCAGACCTTCTTACTACTTATGTCATTTGCTCCAAGCACCATTTCAGGCACACCAAAGAAGCTCAGAAAAGTGAAACCATCTCCCATTTGTTTCTGAGGTCTCTTCTTTTCAAGGAAAAGTGCCAAATTATTGTGGATGATTGACCCTCACTGAACCCAGGTGGCATCTTTGCCCATTTTATCTCACTGTCACCAACTCATCTGAACATGAGAAATCCAAGAAATACTTTGTGCCTCTAGCCAAACCTTCAAGTTTTTGAATGTTTTGATGTCCAGTCCTCAAGAACCAATCTCCCCTTGCGTGGGACGAGTCGCTTTCCATTGCTCAGAGCCTCCTGCTGTCTGAAGGCTCTTGCCAGCTCTGTTGCCTCACTTCTGGCAGCAAACAGCAGCTTCCTGGGATAGTGATTAGGTGTCCCAGGGCCAGATGGATTTTGGAAGCTAGAGGACAGGTTCCCAATGGCAAAACACTCAAAGTCAGAATGTTTCCTGTTGTGTAGGAGAGAGGCAAAGCTGCTGGGAAGTGGCAACCGAAAAGTCCTCCGTACCTAGGTGATCAAATCGTAGAACTGTAACTCCTATTTCAGACAAGCAGCACTCATCAAGTCACAGGAGATTTGCCCATTTTTGAGCCTGGGGCTGAACCGGCTTCGGGAGGAGATTTTCTGCTGACCTCGGTGGGCTCTGAGTCAGGAGCTACTTGATTCCCAGTTGGAGTCAGCATCTCACTGCTTCCCTCTCGCCCCTGCTCCCCAAACAAGGACACTCAGGGCTTGTTTGGCTGATGAGCAACATCTCTAGACTTATGTACCCAATATACCAAGAAAGTTCTTCATTGCCACCCGCACAGAGTGGGTGTCAAATAAACCCCTGGTTCATAACTGCTTAAATACCCCTGGAGAACCTGTGGAGGTGGCCGAGGCTGCTGCTTGCTCTGGGCAGCCGAGTCTCTTTGGTGAGGAGGCTGGGTCCTGAGAAACACTAATGAGAACATTAACAGTGTAACTGTTTTAAATATTTAATGATTTTTTCCTTTAACAGACTTTAATTACAATCGCTGAGCACACCCTTTCCTTATTAAAACTAGCACTTAAGCGGTAGCACAGGGTAAGGATAAAAACCCAAATACTGGAGAACTGTTGTTCTTCTCTGAGGACTTTTCATCGGTGATGCCGGCAGTGACCATGGCATCGGCGGGTGGCTGAGCCCTGGGGTAGGAGTGCCTCTCTGTCACCCCCTGAAAACATCTTCTGAAAATAAGACGGTGAAATTGCTCCATCAAGTAATTCCCAGCCTGGCAATACACCAGGACCTGGGGATGTCTGACTGCTGCAGGAGGACTGCGAAAGAGAAGCTAAATGCTTAAATGATGCCTCAGAGTGAGATGTACTGAAAAATCTGTAAATCTAAATTTGCTGATTACTTTCAAAGGTGACATCATTTATTTTTAATTTTTTTTTTACTCTGGGGAGCTAGTGGAAAATTTCTGATTTTAATCAAAAGAGAGCAGAAGCCATTGGTAATACCTGGGAAGAGCTAAGCTGTGAGTATAAATTGTGATGCTCCTTTGACCACTGCGTTCACATGCTGCCCACTTACTCATCTCCCCTGAGATTAATGCCCCACTTCTCCAGCCTGTGACTCATTTTGGAGAACAGCAATATTAAACTCATCCCACTAGAAAAGTCTGTCCTTCCTCCCACAGGTTGGGTTTGTCTCCTTCCTCCTTTCTCTGCTGCCCAAAGGCTCAGCTGGGGAACATTTAGTGGTTCAGAAGATGTGCCAAAGGTGTGATATTCCCTGCGTCTTCAGTGTTGAAAAGGAAACTCTCTCCCGCTGAAATTTATTGGCTTCCCAGTTTGATCCAAGGCTTCTTTAACCATCATAGGGTCCTGCCATGGGGAATCTTAACATGTGCAGAGCCCTAGCAGGGGGGTTCGTGCCAACCCACATGGTTTTTGGCTGTGCTGAAGCAATCTGTTTGGTTTTCCAGCAGCAAACTGAGTGATGGAGATGTGTGTGCTGATACAGCACTCAGAGGCTTGGTGGGGCGTTCAGCTCGCCTCGACTAACACCGGCACAGCAGGCGAGCCACTGCTGAGAAAAGGGAGGAGAAACTGTAAGCAGGGGATTGCCCCAGGAGGCTGGTTTTGGGGATGTTCCACAAATATAACCTCCCCTCCCGTCCCTTTTGTGTCCTTTGCTGCAACACAGAAGAAAGGAACCAGGCACTTGGGTACGCTTGGAGAGGTAATGTAGATGTCACCACAGATAAGCCAGTGGGGATCGAAGGGGGCTTGAGGGTATCACAAGAGAGATGCTGAGGGATGGAGGAGCCTGTGGCCACGCACTCCCTGGCAGAGGCTGCAAGGAGAGCACAAAGGTCTTGGCAAAATGGCCAAAACCACTGCAGCACAGCATGGCCGAGAGCTGCCTGGCATTGCCTGCCTGTGGAAGGCTACAAAAGCGCCGGGACTCAGCAGTGCTGGTTCTTCAAAAGCAGAGCCCAGGGCACTGAGGGAATGGTTCTCCTCGAAATGTGGGCGCACATATGCAGCCAGACAGGCTGAGCGGCCCTGGGAGCCAGGTCAGCCCTTTTATTGCTGAGCACAACCAGGATTTGGGAAATAGTGAAATAAAACCACCCTTCTCTGAACATGCATAGCGAAGCACCGGTGAGGGGAAGCACGTGGGAGCCGGCTGAAGGGGCCGGGTGGGAGCCAGCATGGGCTGTTCCACTCCGCCAGCAATTTGCATCTCACCTGGGTCCTGGCTGGGCACTGAGGAGGTTTCTGTGCCTCCAGACCGTCAGTTCAGGTCAGTCAGCATGCAAAAGCCTTTCTCTCTCATCCCCAAGGTCCAGCAGGCGATTGCTTATTTCCCAGTTGCTTCCTCGGATCTCTCAGGGGGGATCTGGCAGGTGCTTGCCATGTGTGAACCGAACCCAGGGTGCATCGGTCTGCGCTGGCTGAGAGAGGTTACCCTCAGCAACACCCAAACCCGAAATCCCCGTCTCTGGGGATGCCAATAGCGCCAGCTCTGTCCCAAAACCGTTGGTCTGCGATGGCTGATCAGGTGCTTTACACCCCCCCTCTTTCTGCATCGCCTCCTGCCACCATAGAGCGGGCTGTCCCCTAAGGGGAAGGGGTTACCTGTGCTACTCCTAACCCGTGCACATGCAACCCAGGGTCCTTCCTTTGCCTCTGCAGTGCTCCGGAGGCTTTCCAGGAGTTAAATTGCAGTTGCTAGAAGCCAACTCCAGCTGCAGCTCAGCAGGCAAGCTTGCAGCGCCCGGAGGTATTTTGTCAAATGGAGCGTGGGAGCAATGCAGTGCCGATGGGCAGTTATTTATCACAGCCGCCCCTCCATCATTTCTTGGCGTGCTAATGGCTGAGAGGCTCAGGAGGGGAGCGAAGGCATTTTGCGTCTGGCTTCTTAATTAGGAGAGCTGTAAAAGCCACCCTTTCATGGTGCACCGGGGTCACATCCCCGCTGGCGAGCTCCGGCAGCTCTGGCCATGGCTCCTGCGGCACCCGGGGTGCAGCTCAGGAATGGGACCCCAAGTATCATAAAATGGTTTGGGTTGGAAGGGATCTTAAAGATCACCCAGTTCCAACCTCCCTGCCATGGGCAGGGACACCTTCCACTAGAGGTATTTGCAGGATACTAGAGGTATTTGCAGGATATTCCTGTTTTCAGACAATTCCTGCTTGCTTTGAGCAGAACGTAGCTCATTGATCATGATCTATACCTGTTCAACCTCTACTAACCTCTGCAGTACAGTCTGCTTCGTTGAGATATCTAAATAAGTAAAACTTGACATACTAATGAGTGCCTGCATTCACCCAGGTGTTAGAGAGGGGCTTCAGGAATAGCTTCCCCATTAAAGAGCAGCATGCGGGCTATTTTCTTTTCAAGCCTCGTTCCACCCATCGCGGCTTATGGCTGACAATTTTGCGGAAATCAGTTGAAAAGTTTTTGGATGTATCAAGTGGGAGGCCAAAATCTAATGTATAGCTGAGTCTAGTGCAGATTTCTTCTCGCTGCCATGGTAACCAAACTAACTAAAAATAAAAAGTATTCCCATAAATGTCAAAACACACCATGCTTCCATGACGTATGGAGTATCTGACCTGAAATCTGTAATCATTATGTAACAATGTTTAACATTACAGTAATTACATGGGAAAATTTTCTCCAGGTTAGACGTTTTGCATAACTTTGGTAGTCATTCTGCTCCCCTGTAATCTTCGATACTTACGTTGTTAACATGATAATTAGATGCTTAGTGTAGCTGTTTAATGTCTGCTATGGTGTGTTACATGTGAAGGGAGACATTGCACTCATGAGTCCATCGTCTCTAAATAAACCACTATCTGGTGCTTGGCAAAATCTGGACTTTTGGAAAATCTGCCCGTGCAGGTAGCAACACTGCGTGGACTTGGACAGCCAGCCTGCGAGGAAGACCCTGTGGGCATGCAAGTTGTGTTTTAGTGGTTCACTCCCAGAGGTGCAGATATCTCACCAGCTTCTAGCCCAGAGGAAGAGGCACCCCTGTCTGGTGCCTCCGTCCAAGGACTCGATTCATCTCTGCCTAAATCAGACATCTGAAATAAGGCATGGGCTTGGAAAGGGAGACTGAGAAGACTTGCTCAGTGTAGATGTCTTCATGGTGCACATCTAATGTTAGGTGGGATGAGATAGATGGGCTGATACCCACGTGCTGAGTTTTTCTGTTGCTCTAAGTGGCCTTCAGATGAAGCCTATGACTCCAGGACACTCACCCTGCTTCACAGACTTCACAAGAGGCTGAGGTTGTCTCTGCCAAGGTCAGCAGAAGGTGCCACCATGCCTCACCGTGGGTTTGCTGATGCTCATGCCCCTGTGCATTTTCCCTTCCAGGACAGCTGACATGGGAGGTGGGTTCTCACCAGAAGGAAGACAAGGGTGAAGAGGCAGGGTATCCTGGGCAGGTGCTGTGAGAGACAGCACTCTCCCTGGGGCCATCCAGCCTCAGATCCCTAGTCCTGCCAGCCATATGCCAAACCCTGGCAGACAGAAGCTAGCCTGACCTGAAGCCACGGTGGTGGCCAGACTGCGGCAGAGGCAACGATGGGATCAAACACCCCACCTCGCAGTGGTGTGACAGTACCTACCCTGGCATTGCTGCTGTTCTGGTGCTGTGCCTGACCCCCCGCATGCCTCCCATGCAAAAGGGGCAGGCAGGAGAGCTTGTTCAGGAAGAGTATCTTCTGGCGAGGCTTGGATAGGCTTGGGAGACCTGCGTTCCTCTCATAGCTGTTGCCTTTTCAGCAGCCATATGGGCTTGCTCACTGAGCCAACAGGTCCTAAACTGGAGGCTGTGGGAAGGACAGAAGCAGGTAGACCCTTCACTCCTCCCATGGCTGCCCCTTTGGGCTGGGGTGGTGACTATGGTGGTGGTTGAGCTCCAGCCCTGGGTGGGATCGGTGGTGCTCACCCTCCACAGAGGAATCGTTGCTTCCAGCACCTCGGTGAGTCTCCCTCTCCTTCTGCCATGGATAACGTGGCGTGGGTGTTCCCACAAGCCTGTTGCCATGCAGTAGCACACTCAGATGAATCAAGGAGATGGTGGAAGCGCTGAGGAGATGTGCGGGAAGCAAACCAGGCATGTTCCCAGCCCTGACAGCCCACTCCTCATGAAGACTCACCTCTGGCTGGCAAAGTCACATTTTTAAGCTCAATAAAAGGGCAACACGGTGGGAGGACACAGATTGAAACCAGCGTCTCCTCCCAAGTGGCAGCTGGGCTCAGGGAGGATACTGAGCTGCCGCTCGCCTGGGGCAACATCCAGACCACCAATGTGTGTCCAGTGTTATTGCTCTTACACACCATTGCTACCGCCTGCTATTCTGCTACCAAGGTTCACTTCAAAAAAGTCAGAAATCTTTCTTTTGGGGTTTTATTGCTGACCACCCATACATTCCCTGTGCATTTAGGGGATCCAGCACCCAGGATCCCCTAAGGATCCAGCCCAGCCTCATGGCTGGAAGAAGATGTGCATCCCACCTGGTTCAGACATGGTAAGAGTAGATCCTGGAGTAGGTGAACAGTTGATCTGTGCAGGAGAGGATGTGGAAAGAAAATATCTTGTGGGGCATGTTATTTGATACACCACCTCACTGGAAGCTGAACTGTCCTCACTGCACCTTCTCTTTGATGGGCTGACACTTCTCTCCTGGAGCGTCCTTGCTGTCCTGGCAATGCAGCGGGTTTTTATGAAAGAGGAGATGTGTAAACACCTTGCCTGGGGCATTGCTCCAGGCAGACGTACCTCAAAGCCTTGTAATTGTAGCCAAGAGCTGGCAAGGGGATGTCACCTGCCAGTCCTGAGGTAGGGACCAATCCCTCTCCAAGCAAAATCCTCTTTCTCCTTTTTTCCCTGTTTATTTTTAATGGCCATATGGCACAGGAGTGGATGCAACATGCGTGGCTGTGTGGGAAATGGTTTACAGGCCCTTACAACATGCCTGTCCTGTCCCCAGGGGCAGAACCAAGGCCACCACGTGCAGAGCTGCAGGGTTTGCTGCAGGGACACTTCTTTGGTATGTTCCCACCCAGCTCTGCCATCCATCCAGTGCGTGGGCTGCCCAGGCAGGCAGAGACACCACAGACTGGATGTTTGGAGATGACGGTCATGGATGTGGTGGTGGAAATCCTGAGCTGGTGTAGACATGGGGCTCAGACTGCCTTTGCCATGCCGGAGCTAAGAGGCAGCTCTCCAGCCTGAACCTCCTAAAGGAGCTTGCGGGAAAGGAGATGTCTGGGCCACGGCAAGAGGAAGGGTTGGAAAGCAGGACATCGGTGCTCCATGTCTGCTTCACAGTAAGTGACTTCAGGCTCACAAACAGCCAAGTATAACTACCCATGGGTTCAACAGCAGCTGGGTAAGACTGTCTCCTGGCTGAAAGGAGAGCACTGACTAGCCATGATCCTGTTCCTGGCATGGCTGAATTGTAGAGGGCCAGGACCTGCTGGACACTCTTCTCAGCTCTGAAGGCTCTTGCCCATCACTCATGCTCCCCCCCTGCTTTTGATGTTGATTTTTAGCAGAGGAACTTCGAGGGTTCTTTCCAGGAAAGCAAAAAGTGTATCATTTGTATGGAGACTTCAGCCACCCACTTGCTTCAACCATATCATTTGAAAGGGCAGCTAAAATGCCAGCAAGATGAAAGCTTTGGGGACTTGTGTTTATGCCTTAATGCAGAGCAGTTGGGAACAGAAGGGTGTAAGGAACAGGACTGGAAAAAATCAACCTACAAAAGAAAAGGGAGAGATTAAAATGAGTCAGTCTAGTCCTTCTGGACCTCAGAAAAGCCCAGGTGAGGAACAAATCTGCTCCGATGGGCTCTCACAACCGCTGGACATCCCGGAGCCAGTGGCAAGTGCTGTCTGCCTGACCCCCAGGGCTCCAGCACAAGGCACAAGTGCTCAGGACAGGACAAGGAAACACAAGCATTTTCATTTGTAAGAAAGGGAACTTCTCTGAGTGTATGGGCCATGGCAGCACCTCTACCTGATCCCAGTGTCCTGTAAGGCGCTAAGAGGCTTTTTTCCCCCCAAGGAGAGTGATGTACTGGTAACGCTGCTCCTGGCTTTCTCCTCCCATGACTGCTCTGCATCCATCCCAGACCCATCCCCTCTCCTCTGCGTGCCTGGGGTGCTGATGGGTGACTTGATGGCACTGGGTGCTACTGCTGTCGCCTAACCGCACTGCAAGGTGGCACAGAACCAGGGCTGCAGCTGGTGGCTGCTCAGCTTTCGGGTACCTGAGGTGACCCAGTGTGACCCATGGGACCCGGGAGCTTCCACCAGGTCTGTGTCGGCACTGAGATGCTGTTGGCTTTTTATTTTTTTTGAGATCCCTTCTCCCATACCCATTACTTGCTTTTTTCCCTTTTTTTTAGTTTTTTTCCCCCTGCTGCCATGGCAACCTGGATAGATTCTGGTCACGGCTTTGGCCTCCCTGGCTGCAGATGGCCACAGAAACATGAATCAACAAGTGACACACCTCCCTGAGGACCAGCACAGCTGGGGATGTCCCCTGTGGGCAAGGACCTCGCTGGATCCCCAGCAAAGAGCAGAGCTCGCCCAACCAAGATGCTCTCCCTCCTCCCTCTGCTCGTGGCTTCTCCAGGACCTGGTGCTGGAAGGCTTTGAGGGGTCTATTTTGGGCAGCGGCCACCCAGGATAGTCCCTCTGCACTCATTCCTGCCTTGCCGGTGCCCAGAGGGGCTGCAGGAGCCGGGGCTGTGCATGGTGATTCTGCTTTACAGCCCTCCATTTAGGGTTTAAAAATAGAGCTGGTTAATAGGGTTTGATCCTGCCCTGTATGCTGTCCCTCCCTTCGGCTGACCTCCCCAGGCAGCCTTGGCACCCATGGCCGTCCCCTGCCGGGCTCCCGCACACCCAGCACCAGCTCCCATCCCTCCTTCTCCCCGACTCCGCTCTCAGCCCCCCCCGAGACCAAACCATCCCTTGGGGAAGCCCCAGCCAGTGTTTCGAGAGATACTTTAAGGTTGCAGAGATGGAAATCCTGCCTCCAGCTTCCCGTTGCATCCCGCTGGAGGGGTGGTTGGTGGGTGCCTCTCCGAGAGTGTCGCTGGTGGTCCCTGGTGTGACATGGCTTTGCTCAGAGGTGCTGCTGCTGTTGGATGGAGAAGGACAGCTGTGAATCTGCAGACTCCTTCCTCCCTCCCTCCTCATCATCACCAGCTCCCCTGGAAGGCAATCCATGGCCATTCCCGCTCCCTGCTCGGCCTGTTGGGTACCAAAACTGCCGTGCAGCTTTAGCCATGGACGGGGAGGAGACATGCCCACCCTTCCCATCCTGTGTTCCTGAAGCCGGAGCATCCATGAGCTCCTTCAGTATTTGAATCCTCCAAGGCTGTGGATGTTGAGTGCTGCCTTGCCTGCGTGACAAGGAAATGGTGGGTCTCCTCTGCCTAAGCCCAAGGAGAGGGATTGTGTTTGGGGGGCACTGGGTGACACCTGGGGGGTCTAGGACTCCCCAGGGCATGTCAGTTGGCACACTTGCCCTGAAGCCTTTGCCACGAAGCTGAACTACAGCAGCAAGGCCCGGGCTTGGTGACCACCTTTCATCCAAGCTGGGTGCTCCATGGTGTCTTCAGTGGAGGACTGCTGAGATCAGAGGGCAGAGGGGAAAATCCTGTCAAGGAGCAGCTCCAGGCTCCATGGGACCTGGCATGCGGGGAGCCCCAGCTAGACTCGAGGTGGGCAGGGAGACCATCTCTTCCAGGAGACCTTCCCACACACCATCCACGCTCAGTACAAGCAGGTGCCACTGCTACGAATTTAGCAAGTCTCCAGAGAGTCCTTTTCCATGGTCGTGTCCACCCTCCCCTGCAGCCCTTGGAAATGTTTTGTAGCCAAACACTGTGTGAAGTCTGGGGTATTTTGGAGTCTCCCCACTGGGTTTGAGAGGCCCCTGCTCAGCCCATCAGGCCAGTGGTATTTCAGATGTGGTCAGGCATGATGAGAAGTCCAGCCCAGACTCAAGTTCTCAACACAGAGTCCAGAGGCACGGATCCTTGTGATCTTTGCAACATTTTACTTTCACTGACAGTTTTTACTGCTGAATTCTCATTAACCTGGTATTTTACGTAACATTTTAGCTTTTATTTCTTCCTCAAAAGTGGCTGGCCTGGTCTGACCGAACTTTTCCAAAGAGACAGATAAGAGATGTGGCACAGGAAATGTCAGCTCTGGCTGCCCGGAGTTTGGGGCAATGCCACCAATAAAAGTCGCTCAGTGGGAGGAGGCAGGCAGTGTTTGTGATGGGGCATGATGTTGGCTACCCCCAGAAAAAAAACCTCGCCTCCTCAGTTCTTCTTGAGACTAAATTGAATATTCTCTGTTGATGTACATGATTTTCAGTGCTCAAATGGACCTTCAGTCTGAAGTTTATTTGCATTTTAATAAACCGTCTTTGATGGAGAACACCCTTCTCTATTCATCACCCACAAAAGAAGAGTGAATTGAAAATTATGCAGGAACTTAACGCATCTGAAAGGAAATTGCAGGCTATGACTTGACTTCACTGAGAAATCTGAAGATCAAATGATCCCATCTGCAACAGGACATCAAAAACGAGCAGCATCTGCTTATGCCGAGACCGCACAAGGGAACAGCTTTCATGAAAGGATGCTCTTGAATGAAAGGTGTGCACATTTAAGAACATAAGAGTGGCCAAACATGCTGGATCCTGGGCTGGGAGTGTCTCCAGCAGTGGTCAACAGAGAACACGTAGGGGAAAAGTATAGGGTTGAACACAGAGTGACCCTCTCCAAGTGACCTCCTGTGGTGGTTCAGGGGCTTGGATGTGAACGGAGATGTTTTCTTGAAGACCCCATGGAAGCCGTGGGCTCGGGTGGGATGTGGTGAGAGCTGGGGAAGGAATGGAATGGAGCAGAAAGGCCCCGTGGGGCGGTGGGGAGCACAGGAGGGTTTGCGATGTCCTGTTGTGCTGCAAGGCTCAGTGCAAACGGCTTCCATCAGAGCAGCCTGCTTTGCAGGATGAGGCCCAGGAGGGATGTGCAGCCAAAGGCAGGAGAAGCATCTTCCTAGCTCCCTTTCTCTCATAATCCTCTTTGGCGGATGCTGCAGCTACATCTGTGCCCGGGGGCGGAGGTTTGCCGGAGGAGGAGCAGAAGGTGGGCAGACAAAATTACCGAGGCGAAGGCAGTCAGAGAATAGAATCCCAGCGTCTGAGATTTTCATTGTCTTCTCTGCTATTGAGCTCAGGAAAATTTAGCACCATCCAAGTGGAGCAAAGACATCTCTGCAGCTCTGCCATTTGCAGTTGGAAACAGGCTCCCCAAGCTCCCTATTTATAGCTGTTTAGCAGCTGCTTCGCTGAACCTTCACAGGAGTGAAGTGATGGGCACGCTGGGGACTCTTGGCTGTGGTTTCCCAAGTTGATCCCGGGGGATTGAAATATCTCCAAGTGATACTGATGGAAGAGGTCTGTGTCGGTCCCAGGTTGGCTTGGGAACATCCAGCCTGGCTGTGCAGTCCCACAGGCAATGCCAGGCTGGCTTTGCAACCCTTGAATCACTGGCTGTGTCACCTCCAGGGAGAGGAGGCGGGTGGCAGGGATGTCCCCATGCCATGCACTGGGTCTCACCTTCCTGCGAGGTGAAACCCACCTCTGTCCTCACCTGCCCCCTCCTGGGGCATGAAATATCCCAAATACAGAAGCGTGAGGAACATTAACAGGGAAAATGCATATTATTACAGCTAGGAGGAAAATATCAGTGGAGAGAGGAGGGGAAGGAATGAATCATTTATGGCAGATGTCCCCACTCTGCAAATACTGCCTGGCTGTGGAACAAAATCATGTAAGCTAAGGGGAGTCTCATTGCTTATCTAAACAGTTCTAATAGAGCAAAAACGGAAAAGGTTTGTTACATGCCATGGCAGCAAAGAGAGGAGCTACTGCAGATGCATCCAAAAAGCCTTAGAACTCAAAACATCCCCAAAAAGTGGTCTTGAGAGCTGGATCAGTGCATACTGCATCTCTGCGATGCAAAGAGAATCCCGCTGCCCTTGGCTGCTGACGCTGCCTCCTGGGGTGCCCATCACATGGTCCGGCTTGCAGAACCTTAAACTGCAAGTGCCATAGCTGCCCGGTGGAGGGACCCGTGCCAGCCCTTTGGTGGGGACAAGGTGCTATCGGGGCACTGAAGCCCACAGCAGGAGGCCAGGCTGGGCCGTTTGGCTGCAGGATGCTCTGTGTCTGCCCTACCTGGTACTTCATGTAGAGGATTTATCGTTTTGAAAAGGCTAGGGAGGCTTTTCAAGTTGCCTCCTTTAGTCTGTACTTTCAAAATATTCTCCAGGGTCTGGTGGGGCTCTGTGGGAAGCCAAGCTCTGCATCAAATGGCTCCAAGAACCCTTATGCTGGCTTTCAAAATAGACCATTAAAATTCAATTTTTAGAGTGGTTCTTTAGCCTTGAGTAGCCCTGGTGAGGACCTTCTATCCTGGTGCTCATTGCAGCTGTGGTTCTGCCTTTGTGGAGCAAGGAAGCTGCTTGAGGACTACATACAATTCATTAATTCCCGATTAATGTCTGTAATTATCTACCCCTATATAAATAACCAGCTGTAGCATGACACAACCTTACAGTGTCTGTACAAGGTGCCCTGACTCACAGAGCAGTAGCAGGAAATAATATATGCTAAAGAAAAATCTTTATCCAAGTAAGGAATAAATAAGACATTTGCCTTTTAGAAAGAGGATGACTCTAGAAGTAAGAAAACTCTTCCACACAACAGTTCCCAAGCATCACTGACTCATTATATTTATAGAAGAAATTACTTTTCAGGGAAAATTTCAAGCAGCCATAGGAAACTTTAATCTGTAGGCAAAGAAATATGGCAGAGACCCCACTGGTGCTGGTCTTAATTCCTACACATAGCTCTTTCCATCCACATTTGCACTTCCCCAGGTTGCTGGCCCGAGCCAGCCTCCAGGGCAGCTCAGCTGATCGCTTCCCCAGAATGCCTTTAAAAGTATATGGCAATATACCCCTGGCAAGGAAAGGTACCCAGCAGAAGGTGCCATCTCCAGAGGTGCTCTGAAAGGGCAGCAGGGAAAGCTGGAGCCAGGCAGAAGTCTCAGGTGGCCCTTCAGAGCCTGGTCAATATGCCTGAGGATTTTATAAGCGAAGGGAGGCTCTCAGGGAGAACTGACTCCTTCTCGGTCGATACGGAGGATGGCTCCTGCCAAGCTCCCCTCCAAAATGGCCATTGCAGAGGGAAATGATTCAACTTCCAAAGGTTTAAAGCACCAGGAGGGTGCTTCCTTCCTCTAAAACCCGGCAGCAAGGGCATGGAATGCTCCTGGTTCCCCCCCAAACTCTTGCCAAGCTCCCCACATCCCCCTCGTGGCGCGGGGGCATGGGGGACCGCAGGGCATGGGGCAGCCAGGGGACACAGAGGGGCTGCTGGGCAGTGGGGACATCAGCGTGTCACTTAGTCGAGGGCTGTACAGGCAGGCTCCGTTGTGTAAGCCAGCCAGATACCCAAAGATGCGCTCCCAAAAGGCAACAGATAAAAATATCCAGGGAATACGTGTTGCTCTGACTAAAGCACTGCTAAAATAGAAGAGTGCGCAAATCCCTTTTTAGCTGCTCCTTCTGAGCCTCCTGCCTTTTCTCCCGCACGGCTGTTACCCGCAAATCGCCAGTGGGTTGATGTCTCACAGCCCTCATCACCCCCTCTCGCCGTGGACGTGGTCCCTGCGTGCTACCTGCATCTGGGCGGGCGCTTTTCTTGCTGAGATGTTGCTTTGCGCTCACTGGAACAGGCATAAAGAGCGAGGTTAAGGTATCACTTTGCTCAAGTTCATGAATTAGTTGTAAAAGCTTTTTTTTTAGAAGCTCCTCAGCTTGGGCCAAACTGTGCTCCCACATGCTGGTTCCAGTCCCCTGGTTCTGGTGCAGACCGGCAATATTTACCCTGTAAAATCTTTCCCTTGTAGGACATTAAAATAAAATCCCATTCTTTTGATGCCTTTCTGTTTGAAATCCAGTCCTCCAGGTCTGCTGCTGTCTGATCTGGCCATTAGACAAATTCTGCTATCCTTGCACATAGAATCAGGGAATGGTTTGGGTGGGAAGGGACCTTTAAAGGTCATCTCATCCACCCCCCCTGCAATGAGCAGGGACATCTTCAACTCGACCAGGTTGCTCAGAGCCCCGTCCAACCTGACCTTGAATGTTTCCAGGGATGGGGCATCCACCACCTCTCTGGGCAACCTGTGCCAGCATTTCAGCACGCTCAGCGTAAAAAATTTCTTCCTTATGTCTAGTCTGAATCTACCGTCTTTCAGTTTAAAACCACTAACCCTTGTCCTACCGCTACAAGCCCTGCTAAAAAGTCTGTCCCCATCTTTCTTAGAAGTCCCCTTTAAGTACTGAAAGGCCACAATAATGTCTCCTGGAGCCTTCTCTTCTCCAGGCTGAACAACCCCAACTCTCTCAGCCTGTCCTCACAGGAGAGGTGTTCCATCCCCCTGATGATTTTTCTGGCCCTCCTCTGGAGCCCATCAGATGGGATGAACAACCCGAACTCCCAAGAACAGATCTTCCCACCACCTACAATTGCTCTGCACCACTTCTCCTTAACCTGCCTTGCCAGCGATTGAGGCAACACATTTTCTGCCAAATTGCTATCAGCATCTGAAAGGTAGTGTCCCCCCAGGGAGGTCACTGAAACCTGCCTCCTGATTACAGCTTCACACAGGGCAGAGCAGGGAAGGAGTCAGGAGGGAGCTGGGAGTTGCCAACATGCCTTTGGTTGCTGTTGAGCTCCCGTTCACCCCCCAAGTGCCAGGGGCTACTGGGTGTCCTGGGCTCTGCAGGCTGCAGGAGCTCTACGTGTTCCCTCCCAGCGTCGGTGCTTTCGCTCTCGGGAGGGGACACCTGCACAGCAGATGAGGCTGAGGGACAGGGCTGCAGGCATCTGCTGGGGAAGGGGGACTCCATCTCCATCCTGAGGACAGGGACGTTGTGCCTGATGCCTCCAAGTCCTGCGGGCCTCTCCCTCATTCAGTACCGGCACAAACTTGGTCCCAGCTCTGAGCTGGAGGAGCATCTGGAGGAGCTTTCCTGACTGACAGACAGACAGATCCCCCTAAGGATGTGTAGGCTGTCACCTGAACACCCCAACAGTGTTGCTGGCTGTCTGCTGCCGGCTGTCTGCTGCCTTGTCCATCCCTGGGCACGTGCCTGTTTCTCACCCATGTTGTGTGAACCCACTCTCTCTTTCTTCCAGCGGGTGACTATCAGGGCACGCAGCCACAACGACACGTGGCTCCCCATGGCTGCACACCCTCCCACACGGGAGGGTTTGGAGCAAAGCTGCTTCCCAAGGCTGCAGTAAGGCCCTGTGGAGCCCCAGAGCAGCTGGAAATCCAACCCAATTGCTAGCAGAGCCCCAGTGACACCCATCTGATAGCTTGGATGCTTGAGCTACAAAACAGGGGACTCTGCACCAGTTGCTTGTGGGCAACACGTGCTGGCGCTGGAGAGGAACCTGCCAGAAGGATGGAGGAGAACCGGGCGGTGACGGTGGCCCCTTTCCTTTTTAATGAGCTTCACGGGGAGTCACCGCAGGGAAGATAAGCTGAGAGGTGACAGCACAGGTCCTGCCGCCCAGCCAGCTCGGGGAAGGGTCCATGCTCTGGCACCCAGCTCTGCTGCCTGCGCGGCAAAAGGGGGTGAGCCACCTTGGAAGGCAGCTCTGCCACGCAGGACACACGGGAAACAGATTATTAATCCTTTTGTATCCCGCAATAAGTATATATCACCCTGTCATTTTGCACGCTTCCGCTGACAACAACAAAACGCACGCATTGTTAACGGCCTGTTAAAATTCATTGGGAGCTGCCACTGCAGGCTGCTAAAATAGAGGCTGCTCTTGATGCTAAGCCAAATAATTTGAGTTTTTCATCTTGGTGATCATGTAAACAAACTGTCAGACATCCAGATGCAGGCATGGAGAAACATCCATGGACTGCAACAGTGACAGGGCTTGGCATATATTAAATTACTAATCTGATTGTTGTGAATAAATTAAATGACAGTGTTAGAAGTATATTCCCTGGGCCTGTGTTCTGCTATATTAAGATGTGATGATTTTGCATCTTGGGTCACTGAGCAAATAAAGATGTGTCTCAGTGGTCAGCTGAACTAAAGCCAGATACACGCAGCCCCTTATTTTCAAATCTGTAGGTCTCAAAAGTGTGGGGTAATACACTGGTGTCTGCCCTCTGTAGTAGAGAGCCAGAAGAAGCGTTAGGGAAACAGCCACGCAAATAGAGTATAAAAAAAGTGGTGGCTTTGTAGCTCTCTCCCTCAGATGTAGGACCATTTTCCATTGGAAAAGGCATATCCTGATTTTAAGGCAGAGGCACCATGCTGTGCAGCAGTTTTGATCTGCCAAGCACGGGCCAACAACAGCCAGCGGTTCTGCATGGTGCAGCGCTGCGATGGAAGAACGTCGCCCTCCAAGAGCCAGGCGTGACTGCGAGGCTCCCTGTGATGGAGACTTTATCCCATCCCATGGCAATCAGTTACAGTGATTCATCATCTTCCGTTAAAAATGTGCATCTTATTTCCACCTTGAATTTTTCAGACTTGAGCTTCCAGCCATTATGCACTGTTTTTCGTAGATCCAAAAGATGTCCAACACATACCTCTTCCCCCTGGGAATGGCACAGTGGGATTGCATTGCCTCTGCGTTGTCTGATGGTGTGTGTATATTAAGCTTTTTGTTTTCCTCTGAATCTTCCAGCACTTCTCTTCTACAAGCCCCATTTGGAAGATCTCTACTGCCAAATACCACCAAAGGAGGTGAAAAGATCAGAGAAACAGCCGTGCTGTTCAACCCATGGCCCACGCGGTTCATGTCTCCAGCTATGGGCTTAAGAGGATGCTGTCACAGCAGGGCAATACAGATGATTTATTCCCTGGGTGTTCTCCCAGCACCTGCATGTTTCCTCACCCATACGTGGTTTATCTGCTTGCAAAGTCTCAAGAAGTCTCCCTTCCAAGAAGTCACCCTGTCTCCCCAACTTTTGCCTTTCCCGAAGGCCTTCGGCAAAGGTTTCCCCAGATTTGCTCTACGTTGCACTGGCGAGGTGCTGCACTCAGCCATCGCCTCTCCTAATGCAGGCACTCCACACATCATGCTGTGACCCGGGCGCACTGCTCCAGCACTAGTCTGGAGCCCAGATTTCTTCAAAGACTGCTCCTGGCATCAATGCCTCACCTCTTGGCAGCTTGAATCCAGCCCCAGTTCCCGATCCCATCTGCCTCGTGGTGGGGAGGCAGGCAGATCTGCGGGAGGGAGCGTGGGCAAGCCTGTCTGCCCATCCTTGCTGCAATGGCATGTGGGTCAGGTGGATGGGACGGGGACGGGCACAGGGACCTGCTACAGCACAAGAAAGCCAGTCCAGGGCTATGGTTGTGGTTTTACCCTGCTGTGTCAGGGTACTGGGCATCCACAGGCTCCTGCAGCCCCAATAATGGGGGGACAGCCCCTTGTCTCTGGGTTGCTCACGCCCAGGATTAAAAAACGGGCTTGTGCAGCCCCAAACCCCATCTAAACCAATAAAATCTCCCAGGCAGCAATTTTCGGGGGCCGGCCGGCTTCTGCATGAGCTCTGGTGCTGCTTTCACAGGAGTGAGCCCTGGGTCTGCACCAGTTCCGCAGGGACACAGTCCTTCGCAGCACTGGGTTGGAGATGAAATAAATTGTCTGTCTCCTCCGGCGCCACAGGGTTTGTGAAGCTCCTGCTGGCTGCCAGCTGGCTGAACGTGGGGTTTCTGCTCTGCCCGCTGGCCTCCGGCCACGGGGACGCACAGGGACTCCCCGGCAGGCTGGAGAGAAGGCGCGTGATCCCAGAGCTGGGATGGGAACCTGGCTGTGCCAGCACTGAGCTCCGTGCTGCCTTCCTGGGAACTGGGATCATCTCTGGGAGAAAAAGGTACTCGGGGGTAAGGGCTCTGCAAGGAAGAGAGGGGACCAGCTTAGCCTGGGGACATAAGGACGGCTGCAGGGTTCGAAGCAGAGACTAACCTCCCCGCTGCCTCGTCTCCAACCACGGCCAGCTGTCTGGGCTGTGGGTGAAGGATGCAAGTGAGAAGGCAGCTCCGATCTGATCCTTTCCTGGCTGTGCCCCAGCAGCAGGGACCTGCGGACCTGGCAGCGGCTTGTGGACCATTATGTTCAGTAGCCACCAAGGAGCCTGTCTTTCTAATCCCTTCTCGAACTCACTTGTGTGTCTGGCCCCAGTTGCACCCTGCAGTCATTTAATGATGCTGTGTGAGTGTCGGTGAGGTCCCTTTGCCAGCCTGGTTCCACATGAGGGGGTTCAGGAGGACAGAGACAAGTGCTCCCACAAGGACAGTGTGACTGCACAAGCATCGCACTACAGAAATACAGAATAAACGCCTGCCAAAGCAGAGCAATGCCTCTGTAAGTGTGTTTTAGCTGAACACACTGTCCCTGTCAGCACAGGGCAGCACCCGGGGAGCAGAGGCTTGGTGCGGCTCCTGATCAGCATCTTTCATCAGCTGCACCACTGATCGCAATAAATTCTCACTAGAAAGAAATGAGGTATAAATGCAAACTGAGATTTCTCAGGTGTTTAAACCGGTACTTTTCACTTGTTGATTTAAATGATGATTCAAATCAATAATTTAGACTCTCATTTTATTTCATCTGTCCCCAGTCCAACCAGGCACCTTGGTCTCAAATGGCATTTTATCTTCTGTTTCCAATTGTGCATCTCTCTTTGGCCTAGCAGCACTGCTAAGTGAGCCCTGGTTCCTGAGACCTGCTGAAAGGATTTTGGTCACAGCGAAACTGAAAAGTAACCTCGGAATTGCAGCTGTATTTGTCTTTTCACTTGGGCTTTTCTTTTTGTTCTCTGAGTTTTTTATAGCATGACATTTTCCTGTGTGACTAAAGAACCTTAAAAACAAAAGGGGGAGGACATGGCACAGGCAGAGACACGCTGTTGATCGAACCACGATGACAAAGCCCTGCTCAAGCCCCAGCTTGAATTGTGGGTGTTCCCAGAGCATCCTAAAATTGCTTTCACCTCTTTTCCCTTGATGGCACCAGGTCAGCCCACGTCTCCAAAGCCAGCAAGCCCCATGGAGACCTCCGAAAGGAGCTCGGGTCTGATCCCACCTCTGCTGCCAACGCACATCTTTGTTACATACCCTGCCCCTGCTTCTTCTCCCATGTTTCATCCCTGTAGACTGGAGACCTCTGCGTTCCCGATGCTGGACACGGCCAGCCCTTCACCAAGCAGCTCTCTGGCCACAGACTGGGAAGCGCCCGGACAGTGAGGGCCACCACAGCTGAGACACACTCCTGGAAAGTCCTCTGGCCACTACACAAATCACTTCACAGCCTCTCCCCTGCCCATTTTTTTGGAGCAGGTCCATGAGCATTTGGAGCCATGTGGCCACGTCAACCTCGCACACACCAGCCCCTGCTCTCCTGAGCAGGGAAATGCCCCTGCTTGGCTCCCGGCCACAGAGATATGTAAATGGGTCCATCAGCCAGAGCTGATGCTTACTGGCATTGTCTCATCTTCAAAAGCGCAAGGACAATCAGCATAATGACTTCGTTTACAGTGGAAATCCAATTACTGCAGGGAAGCATTTTATTAGGGCGGATTTTCTCTGCGGCTGCCACACATGGGGAGCTTGTCTGCCAAACAACGGGCTCGCTGATGCTGGTGCCAGCCCAGGAGACCAGCTCCATGTGCCTGGGCACGCATGGCGGTGACAAGGTGTGCAAAGCAGGACATCGCACCGCAGCCACAGCCCTGGGCTCTCTGCTCGTCTGTGACCTGCGCCGTTCCCACAGCCGTGTCCCAGCTGTCTCCTCTCCCCTTCTCATTCCCATCATCTCCAGCTGCGGTCCAGCAGGCACTGCCTGCCTCGAGCCCCTTCTGTACGGCTTTCAGGGGGATTTTGTTCCCATGCCACCTCTGGGCCCTGCAGGGGAGATGAGAGCAGGTCCCATGGGAAGCACAGCGGCTCTGCCCAGAAACCCTATGAACCGTGTCCCCACCACCCTGGGGACACAGTTCACCCCTCCTCTGTAGCAGCCCTGTCGGAGGGGAGGCTGACTTGCTGCCGACAGTGCCTGTCCCTTCTTTTCCAGCCCCTGTAAATCTGGCTGGTTGAAGCAAGCCCGGCCTGCCCTCCCCGCAGCAAACTTGTGGTGGGTTGGTTCTCTAGTAAAATATCCTTAAACTGTTCCCCTTATTATGCACATCATCGGCTGAGAGTTTGCTGCCAGCTCACACCTGTTTTGAACTTGGTGAAATTGGCTCTTTTAAAGAGTTCAGTACGTACACTATGGATCTGCACCATGTTTCTCCTGAAACACAACAAACGCTGTATGACTAGGACTTGGAAGTGATCAAGCCTGACATTATCATAATGCAAACAGCAGACAAGCAAGGTGAGTAGGAGACGCTGTTGCGGAAGATACGGTAGCAAGCGGCATGAGACATGTCTGTGCAGGAGGTGCCTCCAGGAGGCGGCGGATTCATGGGACTGCGGCTCAGGCACTGCGAGGGAAGGGAAGGCAGTTATGATAGATTTTGCTAAAGAACAGAGTTCACCTTCGAGGCAATGACAGATCGCCTCCCTGCTATCGCTGCATTGCATTAAGTTACCAAGAAAATGAAACGGTTTCTGTTGGGGAGTATTTTATTGTCTGTTTGTTTGCTCATTTGAAGAATCAGTTTTGATTCTAACAGTGTGCAGCAGACTGTGCTGTTATCGACATGGGAGAAAAGCATAAATAAATGAAAATGAGAGGCAAGACTGAGCGACAGGGAAGACTGCTCCTTTCTGGACCCATTTGATCAACATCCCTCTTGTCTCTTCAGCTTCTGATTTAGGTGCTTTGATAGAAACCCCTGGGTCCCACTTTTCTCGTGTTTGATGTTTGACCTTCAGACTCTCCCCCATCATTTGCAACTTCTGCTCTTGCAGAGCGGGGGTCCTACACTCAGCAGCAGAAGCACGCTGGTATATTGCGTGTAGCGAGATGTCCCCATGCTTTTCCTTTGAACGGCAAGTGAGTACCCTGGCACTTTTCAAACTAATTCTGCAGCAGAGATGTGAATGTGCAGCAGCCTTCCCGGCTCCCGGTTCGACCCCTTTGGCTGCGCATCTCAGTGTTGGGGCTGCACAAGAAGCTAGCTTGTGTCTGTGGGTATCGAAGATCTGCATGTTGCTTCCTAGTCCTTCCCACACCAGGATAACGAAAAAATGATGCTGGTAGTGCTCTCCAGAAGTGCCCTCGAAAATGTTTAAGCGTGATAACCACCACCTCCCTGCAGGGTTTCTGATTCACCCTGTGACATTTAGTTTTATTCAGCATACTCTGGCTGAAGAAAGCGTTTGTGATGATTGTGGCGAAAGCTTCCTTGTCCCCACTCAGATATCCCTCTTCCCTGATTTACTAGACTGAGCTCTATCAGAGGAGCATGCTTTGCTCTAGGATAATTTTTCTGACCCAGCGTTACCTTTGCTACCCTCAGGTGAGGGGGTACATGCTGGAGTGGACTCCTAGGAGAGAAGCTTCTCCAATAAGCATGGTTTCTTGGTTGGTTTCTCAATGACATTTCAAGGTAGAGGCAGGCAGGAATCTGTGGGTGAAGGAACATTTTGCATCAGCCTACACAGCAGTTACAGCACCCTTGGTAACTAGTGTGTGGGCAAGTCATACAGGGCTCTTCACAACAGAAATGCAGATATATGTGCCAGAGAGAACACCCTCTGAGGAACAGAGGGTAGAGCTCTTATTACAGAATCATTGACTCAATTATCCCCTGAAAGCATATTAAAATGACTCCATTTTTTATTGCAAAAGGACGAATAAATCCATATTTTGTTAGTGCAAATAGGTTTCCACTTGAATTTACAGAGGGCATGAAAGATCAGCCAGCTCTTGCTCTGCAGGTAGCTCAGTGTAACCCCTCAGGCCCTCAGCAACAGCAGAGAGCAGCGGAGGAAAGTACGATGTGACAAAAAAGACGTCCTGCGAGTGACCCAGCACGTCCATCCTTATCATAGCCTGTCCGTCACAGCTCCCTGCGGCTTGGCTGTGCGCATACCTGACGATTGTGTTGGGAGCCCTGTGTCTGGGATTGCAATTCCCAAAGTGAAAAAAAAGTGATTTATAAAAATAGTACGAGAAGTTTTTAGAAAACCTTAACAAGATGTCTGTTTGAACGAGTGCGGCAAGTGCACAACCAGTGTACAAAGGCACTATCTGCAAGCAAGAATATGATTGTAACACATTTCCACAACCAACAGGGTAAGTGTACAGCATGAATTACATTCCTACCACCACGTCTCTCACTGCCACTTACTTACACCTAGAATCATAGAATCATAGAATCATTTAGGTTGGAAAAGACCTTTAAGATCATCGAGTCCAACCATCAACCATGCCCACTAAACCACGTCCTGAAGTGCCTCGTCTACATGCTTTTTGAATACCTCTAGGGATGGTGACTCCACCACTACCTGCTCAGTAGCCCAGCGCTGGGGTTCTTGGCATCAGCAGAGGAGGGTGGGATTCGTACTGCCATGGTCAGCTGGAAAGGAGCACACATCAGAGACAGTCCTTGTTGACTGGGTTTGCAATTAGGGACTGTTATGGGTTTGTGTGGTGCGGTTTTCTTTGGTAGTGGGGGAGGGGGCTGCAGAGGTGGCTCCTGTAAGAAGCTGCTAGAAGCTCCCCCAGCTCCAAGTTGGACC